>JAIPMN010012928.1:0-10275 GCA_020650975.1 Apostichopus californicus
ATGACATAACTGTTATTCCACGTAATTTTTACCGATTCCGATTATGTTCCGATAATGCAATAATCGGGCCGATTCCGATTCCGATTAGGTTAATCGTTTGAACACTAGTTTCATTGTTTACGAAAAAATGAAATATTAAAAAACGGAATTGGATCATAAAAGCAAAACATTACTGCTCCTAGAGAGCATGAATATAGTGAAGACATGACAGTGAAATTACAAATTGGCCTCCCTCTTGGCATTTCCTTTCAACAGAGTGCCACAGTAGAATTGTTAATTCTCGGGACTGAAATATTTTTCTATGGCTAGAAAAAGATGTTTTGATATTCCATTAAAGTTTTGTGACTCAAGAAGGAATGTTTCAAGCTAGTTGTAGCAATCAACATGTCACTCACTTGTAAGTCAACATTGTGTTGCTTTAAAGGCATTGAAGACTCGCCCCAATCCGCATGCCATGCTCTGAAAAAGTTAACTTTCCGTTGCTTGCGAGTGAAGTTTTCTTCTTGTCGCTACAAAATGCAGACAGTAATGAAACGTGATACCTTGTTATCTTTTATCTAGACCTGAGATGTCCATCGCTGCTATGTCCAGTGCTGTGTTTTGGGTATTGGCCGTAGCTGTTTGTATTGACTGTACACTAGTGTCTAATTACCAACGGTAGCAAGCTGTGTGTGTATTTTCCGGGATCGATGGTGGTGTCTAACACTTCTGTTACACCTCATTCGAAACTAGGTCAGATTACCGGCATGAGACGTTTCTTTGTGGGCAAGTCTTCACACCCTTTAAGCATACTCAAGCCATTCTGTTCTTACTGGTTAACTATTGCCAGAATTGTAGTCTAAAACTCATTCTGTTTCTAACATTATGATATAAACTTGAAGCAAACTTAGCAGAAATCATGTTGAATTTCCAGCTACAGAAGTAATTCCCATTGTTTTGGTGAAGGCCGGTCAAAGGACAGCAGAGACCAAAATGTGAAAATCTTATAAATATCTCAAAAGTTGTATGTTTATGCCACATATTGAATGCAATGCGTATTGTTTATGGTGGAGGTCAAAGGAGATATTTGGTCAAGTTCTGAAAATTGTAAACAAATTTTTTCAAGAATGGAATCTTGGATGGATTTTATATTTAATATAGGTCATGTCCCATGTATGTATAAGTATAACTGTAAATGAATCCTAATGTTCTTTATTCCTGGTTTGAAGGCAAAAGGAATCTACTATACAGATCGATGCAATGGTGATGCCACATGCCATGTGTGGCATGTAGAACCCCCTTGGTGAATATAAGAACTCTAGTGAAATTGCTGGTGATCAAAGGTCATAATTTGAGGTCACCTTGGGTAGAAGTTTGAAAACCTTGTAAACATGATAACTTAAGAAGTACAGCTTGGCTGAACAAGTGAACATCATATGTGGTCTGTACAGTAGATCCTTCTTGATGCATACAAGATCCTTTTTGATAGTTGGTAGCAGTCAAATGTCAAGGTTTAGAAAGGTCAAAGTCTGAATGTCTTAATTGTGAACTTGATTACTGTAAATGAACCCTGTTGTTCTTTATTCCTTGCTTGAAGGCAAAAGGAATCTACTATATAGATCGATACAGTAGATCATAGATGTGCCACACATTTAATATCGCCAACAACTTCCTGTTTTGTAACAATTGGGATGTGAAATCGTTAAATTAATTAACATCATTTGTAGCAGTGCCGTGAATATAATCAAACTATTTTGGTGCAAACTATTTTCTATTGGCTTCTTTAATAATTTTGAAATTTCTATTAGCGGCAAAGTTTGCTTTACGTTTATCACAAAGTACTGATGCAGTTACACTACAGTGTTTTGCACTGACATTTGGTATGATTGATGTTGATAATTTAGCACAGTAACTCGACAAAAATACGGATCAAGAGGACTTGAAATCACTTAACAATTCCGAGATAGCAACAGTAATGGGCATCTCAGAAAGAAAGCTAAAGCTTTACTGAACTTTTACTAATTAGAATTTCAACTATGCATGCTAAACTGTACAGCAGTTACACTCACCATTCCCAGGTCGGCAAGCCAAAGCACCAAACTTATATATGAGCATGCATGCATCATAACCATTGTAGGTCATACTAGAAATCATGTAATTAACGATTTTTACATCCCTTTTGATTCAAATCTGGACGTTGTTGACAAGTTTTTCATGGTCATTGCTTACTAAACACAACGTTTTTTAACAAATTTTACATGGTTGTTGCTACAAATCAAGATGTTGTAAATGAATTTAACATGGTGTGATGCATAAAATCAGGACGTTTTTAACAAAATTTTCTCTTTTTGCATTCCATTGATTTGGAGATCACTGGTTAACAAGAGATGACACCATGAGTAACACTGTAAAGTTGTGAGAGTTGGCAGGTACATGCAGTACAGTAAACCCTTCTACTGTTTGTGCTGTTCATCATGAAATGCAAACTTGCATGATACAAACTGGAATAAACTCTTCCAGCTATGAGAAGCAATGCATTGGCAGTATATATATCACTAGTACCATCCTCCTGTAGCCTAGTAAATTTGGTAAGAGATGAGGGATCCTTTCCAATTGTATTATGTAACCATTCAGCAGGAAATATTACTCTGATCTCATCCATTACTCTTCCGTCAGCCCTGTTTGGACTAATTCAAGAAGATTGCTGTAGTTTATTAAATGGAAATTCCATGGAAGATTGACTAGACCTGTGCAATAACAGAAGTAGATTTCTAGTGACAGTTAGGGAGCAGCAGTGAACAGTATCTGTTTGGGTGCGAGTAGTTTGATCTGTTGCTGACAGCCAGACATTCACAGGCAGAGTAGGAAGGTAACTCTGACCTTGGCAGTTAAACCTATGAGATGAATGAAAATGGTGAAGCAGCACCTATTGGTGAAGGGAGGCTTTGCTGCAAGCACTGTACTTTGAAGTTTACCAAGCAAGAAGTATTTCAAGAAGTGAAGAAGATCATATCCCTTGCATGGCCTACAGTGAGTGATAATTATGTGATAGTTCTTATCACTTTTGATTAAGACACTGAAGTACGTGTTCAAAGATTTCAAAAATTACTGTTAGAGCCAACTTTGTCATCAGTTTAATATAATGAAGTAAATCTTATGTACTGAAGGGGTGAAAAGGTGTCATGCTGTTGTTATTTCTTGTGTGTATTAATATGCTGGTGCCTATCACCACCTTGAGACAGATTGGATACAATTTACTGCTTGGTATGAAAGTTTTCATTATAGACCTAATAAGGCATAACTGGTACTATTGTTGTGCCTTAGAATCCAACCAGTAATCTCAAGGATAAATCTAGAAGATTTTCACAGTTAAGCTTTGGAAGAACATGTGGCGTGATGAAATCAATGGCCATCTTTCCTGGACAAAGGAAGGATTTGGCCAGTCATAATAAAGTACAGTAGGTTGTATTTTATAATCATCCACATCTAGAATTTATAGAGACATTATATTGAGGTGAGGGCTTTAACTTACAGTGTGGAATATTTTTTCTACATAAGATAAGTGCCTGCCACTGGAAAATATATGTTTAATTTCAACTGATTCAACTACAGTATATATATGACTTTTCATTGTGACAGTTGACTATCGTAATGGTTCTCAATGGCACATCAGTTTACTAATTAGAGAACTTTGCTGTAGATTCAGGCTGTTCATCCTTTATATTTATGACATACTTGTGTTCATTTATTTCAGTCAGCATACCTGTTTCTGAACTATGGAGTAAACTTTGCCCCAATTATATTCAATGGCCGATTGGGGACAACCCAGCTAGCAGCTGCATCCTTATCTGTCGCAGTAAGTAAATCTCTAGTAGGCAATTTGGAGAAGAATGTTCTGATTTAGAATGATATTGCAACTGTTGCAGTCAACATGTGTCTGTGTGTGTTGATTGTACATGTATAATATACTTCTATATGTACTTGTGATGTGGATGGTCCCATACTGAGAGAGGTCAAATGCGATTTGAGGTCATTTCTGGGAGCAGAGATAAAACTGCAAACTTTGTAAATGTAACCAGGAGGGACATTTGAATAGAGATCTTGTGTATGAACCATATTGTCTACAAGAACTGTCAGTTATAGCTTATTTGAATTTAACAGCAATCAAAATTTTGAAATCTTAGTGAATCAGAAGAAGAGAAACTTTCATTCTGTACAGTGAAACACATCAATGAGTAAAAGTAGCCAATTGTTGAAGGTAATTTTAGGTCAGCAGAGGTCATTCATAATAGGAACAAAGTAAACAATGTGTGCATGTCATGCATGAAGTAACATATTTCATTGCAGGTGGTCAGTTTATAACGTTCTGTTGATTTCTACACTTGACCACTCTATACATTTCAGGTTCTTGGAGCCACAGTCAGAGCTATTGGTATTGGTTTTACATCAGCTTGTGAGACATTTTTTGCACAGGTTTGTACTTGCCTTCAAATACTCTTTATTCCTAACATTTTACACTCAAGAGTTACACATTTAGTAGCTTTCTGTTGCAGTGAAGAGTGCATTGTAAAGAGATTGACTTTCTAGTATGAATTGTATAACAACAAAAAACTTTTAGGATACAGTGGGCATCATTTCACATACATATGATCTTTTGAATCCTTGCCAAAGGCAAAAGGAATTTATGCGATACTCGGATGCTGTGTGTAAAATACCCAGAAGTGACAATCTAGCCTCGGTTAGAGTCTCTCTGTATTGGTGCTATTTGTGTCCATTACAATGCTATAGGAACATGGTTTCTCATCAATTTGAAGAAGTATCTTGATTTGCTTCATTTGGTCTCATTTGTTTCACACATTTCTTCTTGTCATTGCAAGTGGTGGGAGTGTAAGGTAAACAATACATTACATTTACACACTTCAAACAGAAGGTGTCCCCACAATTGAGGTGAACCTCAGAATCTCCCTGCTGTGATTCTATTTGTGTTTATTACTATGCTAGAATGGTAGTTTTGTATCGATTTGAAGAAATAACTTTAATAGTTTTCCTGATGTTGTCACCTTTTTTTCACACATTTTTTTGTAAGATTCGCACAAATTCCATACCCTCGATTACACAGTGGTCATTTTGATTAGCATCAGTTTCTCTGTTGGCATTATGGTACACCATTGCCACAGTCATGCAGTGGAAAAATCATCCAGACCAATCGCAGTACATGTTTACTAAAAAAGCTTTGTTTTTCATTCCATAAATATCACACAGTCTGCAGCTCTTTCATCTTGCACTGCCAACTAAAAAGAATCTGCATTGGTCAACATAAGGGCCCAACAATTTCATAAAATAACTAAGCTCTTAGGTGAAGCTTAAGTTTGTTTTACCTGTACATACCATTCCCTAAAGAACTAGAATGCAAAGTGCATTGAGGTTTCGATGACTTCATTGCACTAGACATCTGCTTGTTCACCAGAAATAGCTGTTACAATATAAATGGCCCAAACCACTATTTTGATGTACAATTATACTATGGCATGATAAAACCAGGTCCGAATACTGTGCGTGGCAATACACACCTCCACCAAAAACAATGTTTTGTATTCGTCTTTTATACACTATTGGATGTATGGTTATAGGACTCTACTTCAGTATTGAGACCTCCTTTGTGACCATTTTCATATAAGTACATGGTTTTTCTATATATTACTGAGGACTTTGTGCTGACGTATTGTCTGTACCATGGCTGATTATAGTAGTAGATTGTGAAATATCAGCGCTCGTTCTTTACTCGTTTATCTATTTGTTTTATTCTTTGCATGTAATAGAGAGATTCAATGCGCATCGTTATTAACACACTGCCATTGAAGCAGCATTTGTTTCCATACCACCACCAGTACTCAGTAGGGAATATTTAGGTGCCCCGCAATCTAAGACTGAGTGAACGTTACAATATATGCTCTCTATAAACCATACAGTGTATCATCAATTTATGACCACCAGAAATCTATTAATACCACAGAAACCAAAGAAAAGTTGTAATGAAACTGGTCTCAAGCAAGAATAACACATTCCCACCAAGTTTTGAGGTCATAGCTCAAGTAGATATAGAGATATCACAGCTAACATTCCTTCTGGCCAATCCTCAAAAACAACTAACGTTTTGGATACCATGGCAACAGCATAACTTGCTGAAATCATCATAACAGCAATGAATATGCTAAGATACCATATTTCACGTGTGTATGCAACTTTCAGCCATAAATTATTTCATACAATGTTTCTTAAACAGCTCGGTACATTCATTTGAAAATGTGCCCTTAAATACCACTGCTGAACAGTTTACCTGCCTCGGGCATTTTAATAGGCTCGCCCTCTATTTTAATTTTCTGTTAATTGTTCCCACAAATTTCTAATTTGGTGGCCTAATTGTTCTTGAGAAGACCCTTCATAGAGATTGTTTTATATTACTCTACTCTCCCACCATGGCTTTAATAAAAACTTCCAAATTTCATCATAGCCATTTATGGGCATCTAGCCGCCATTTTGGTTCTTGGCACAGCCATGTGCACAATTTGTCACTGCCAACAAACAGAAAAAAACAAACCTCATATCAAATTGTACTCATTTACACTCAAATCAAGTAGTCACCAAACAAGTGAGCAAATCCAAAAACTAAGCATTTTATTGGCATATGGAAGACGGCCTAAAACATGAAATTCTTTAAAATGCTTCTCCAAGGGTTTTAATCTAATCTGGATTGTAATTGGAAGCAGTGTTTGGTTGGTGAGGGCCTAACTTATACATTCATTATAACTCATTTATAACAGCCAGGGTAAATATCAACTGTAATATGAGAAACTCCAATAAGTACATGCAAGTTATGCAACATTAATCATTAAGGCTAAATATAAGTGAAATACATTTCTAGTAAAAAACAAATAAGTTATACAGCTCACATGTAGCCGACAAGACAGTTAGTAATGAATACTATACAGCAAGTCTCAGCCACTTGAAACCTTCTGTGGTCTGTAAACTCTGGAAGCATTCAAATGCATTGCTTCCCTCCTTGAGTGGATACTCAAGTATGAAATTATTCATTACTGAAAGTGAACCTTTGTGAAAATATTTGATTAACCTTCTACCTATTTCAGACCTATGGAAGTGAAAACAAGAAGCAAGTTGGAATTGAACTACAAAAGTCAATATTGTGTGTGCTTGCAGTAATGATATTGACACTAGTGATATGTCTTAATGCTGAGACCATTCTAGTCTTCCTGGGCCAGGACCCCAAGATCTCAGCACTTGTTGGTGTGTTTCTAACTCTGTATATTCCTGGTATTCCTGTAAGTATTGTGTTGGTGTTGAAAGCACATATGCAGATGTATTTAACTTTACCTAAAGTTATTGACTTTTTAAAGTCAATGATGTCTAAAAGTAACATACACAAGTACAGAATAAATTCATCAAGCATACTTACTTTACAATGTGGTCTTTAATATTAAGTCCTTACCATGATTTCTATCATCTTTGGCATTCTGATTTAAGGGGATTTGCATTCAATGATCTGTAGCATACACAATGCCTTATATATACACAATGCCTAATATGTATTTATTAGTAGCATCCACAATGCCTTATATATGTATTTATCAGTAGCATACACAATGCCTTATATGTATCTATAGTAGCATACACAATGCCTTATATGTATTTATTAGTAGCATACACAATGCCTTATATATGTATTTATTAGTAGCATACACAATGTCTTATATGTATTTATTAGTAAGCAATGCATCCACAATGACTTATATGTATTTATCAGTAGCATACACAATGCCTTATATTTATATACAGTAGCATACACAATGCCTCATATGTATTTATTTGTAGCATACACAATGCCTTATATATGTATTTATCAGTAGCATACACAATGCCTGTTCAAGCCATCTACATTGTACTGAAAAGCCTACAGCATCTTCTGACAAGATATTTGTTGCTGCAGGAATAATTGTGTGTTGGTATAATCATAGTTTCTGTTCTCTCTGCAGTAGAACTCACAGTCTAAGCTAACTCTCCTTCATCTTTAATAGCTATATTCAGTCTTGACAAAATGCTCATGTGTCTAGGTTTTGCTTCCTGCACCTGCTATCTGGATTTGCCAACTTAATCAAATGCCATGGTGACATTGTGCCCAGTGTAACCTCCTTTTCTAATGTTTGACACAGAAGAGGTTTACTGAGAGCATAGTAACAATAAACTGACATTAGTAATTCACTTTGGAGCATTTGAACTAAAATTGCTTTAATATTACAGTAAACCTAGATCAAGATCACTGTCTGTTAGATCAAGGGTTAGTCAGTATTGATAATTCAACCATCCTTTATTAACAATACTGGAGATGCATTTCTCCAATTAAATGTTAGTTTTGTAAATTTAGTTTATAGTTGTGTATGTTTAAAGCTACAAAAAAGGCACAAATGCACAGAAGGGTAATAGCTGAAGCACTTTATTGTACCACATGTCACATTTTGAAATACATGGAAATACCCAGTAGTGTAGGAAACTTTATCATTGGATGTCACCATATCAATAGCTCTGATCCTTACATGTCTACATAGTCCAGCTATTCTGCACTCTAATATTATTAAAACATTTTAATTGTTAGTTCTCTCAAATCTATAAACAGGGTTTGACAAAATCATGGGAGACAGTATCTTTTAAATCCAAAATCAGTGTTTTTTCCTTCAAAATGTGTAATTTCACCTGATTGTATGTTATGTTTTTATTGTAGGCAGAGATACTTGCTATGGTCCTAGTGAAGTACCTTCAGTGTCAGTCTATATTGTTACCAATTGTAGCCATCCTTATCATCGTAAACATCATCAATGTTGGCATGCACTACCTCTTCATGATTGTCTTAGAAATGGGCCTGAGGTAAGTATAGAATTAATGCATTGTATCCAATTCATTTCACTATTGATATGGTAGGAACACATTATGAAAGCCACTGGCTTTATTTAATTATAATTAAATTTAT
The DNA here is from genome assembly GCA_020650975.1 of Apostichopus californicus. Classification (NCBI taxonomy): domain Eukaryota; kingdom Metazoa; phylum Echinodermata; class Holothuroidea; order Aspidochirotida; family Stichopodidae; genus Apostichopus; species Apostichopus californicus. The sequence continues at coordinate 9,017 of JAIPMN010012928.1, forward strand.
TATAATTGAATGTGCCAAGATTTGTCAAGTTTGCAGTATTAACACTTTTTCAGCCTACATTACATCAGTCCAATCATTGAGTATTATTCACATTCAGACAAATGTGTTTGTTGAGGTATGCCTTAAGGTTTCTTTTAGGACCCCCCCCCCCTTCCCACCCTGGTACTCTTTCAGGAAACAGTGATGTTTAATCAATCATAATTATTTGTTCTTGCCACAGAGGTTCTCCATTGGCAATGGTCACTACAATGTATTCACTGGTCTGTCTTCTGATTGGCTATATCTATTTCAAAGGAATATACAAAACAACATGGTCAGGTAAGGCATACTTGCCACTCATCTACTGCTCTTCTTCATCTGTACTTCTCTTTTGGTAGTTGCAATAAATTCTATCATTAATTTTACAAGGTCCAGAGCATTCCTCCTATCACATTTATGGTGAGCCATGTAAAAGTCTTGCTGTCCTTCTGTATCTAACAATTTGTGACCTTGTTACTATGGTGATAGTAATAAGGACCTAGCAATATCAAAAAATTGCCTCATTATATATCTATTAGTACATTCTGACTGAATAGTGTGACTGTTACAAACCAGCTATAACATCATACTTCTAAGATGAGTTTGCTATTGATAGTTGTAAAGATAAGAAGATGTAAGTAATATATCACACAAACAGGTACTTATATGATAATCATGAAATGACAGTGCTATAAATAGCCTTATTATCTCTTAAGTTTAACATTCTGGCCTCATTTATGTTCATTGCCTGAAACCTCATGATTTAATATCAAACATTTTGTTACATTTACAATTAAGGTTGGTCTAGGGAGTGTCTCGAAGACTGGGGAAAATTTTACAAGCTCGGTGTTGCAGGATCGCTTATGGTCAGTTTTGAGTGGTGGAGTTTTGAGATTGGATTATTTCTGGCTGGTAAGTTGGGTGAACTTTATAGCAAATAGTTAATTGGCAGTACATCAGATGTCATACTCAATTATGGTATTTGTTAATAGAGTTTGAGTTTTTGGGTGCTCAGTATTTGTAAATCATTCTAAATCCAAAATTGAGAGTGGCTTAACTGATTGTATTAAAGATGAGTCCCTATTAAAGTCACATAGAACACAGATCAAACATGAATAGTGCTCTGTACAGTTGTAGATGGTCAGAAGAGGGCAGAGACAATCTTTTATGTTATATTTATATATATATATATATCTTTATATATATATATATATATATATATATATATGTATATATGTATA
>JAIPMN010012935.1:0-20465 GCA_020650975.1 Apostichopus californicus
TAAAGCGATGAAATTGTACTTAGTTTTTCGTAATCGTATCCCATGTAAATGTACATGTGCTCAGACAATACCAATGTCTTCCCGACAAACAGGAAGATAATGAATATACCCGACAACCTGGGATGAAAGTTATTTTTTATGCTATTAATAACCTGACCTAAATTATTTCCTTATCGGATATTTTGCAATTAATTCAGCAAAATGTTCAGTCTACTCCCTGACACAGAAACAAGCATCAGTGAATAAAATAATAAAGAAGGTTGCTCAATTGATCACATAGATTCTGAATTTGTTTTAAAGAAGATCATATAGTATCGCACTCTTTGCAGTAATTATAGTACTTTATCCCATTTATCATTTGAAAGAAGAAGGTATAATAGTGAAGTGTTTTCCAACTAACGATGGACCCGTTCTGCTGCTGTCTTATGGAATGCTAACAATATGTGCATGCAGCAGACACGATTTACAGGAGACTTGGGCATTTCTCAAAACCATGGAAATATGTACTAATATGTCGTCGCCTCAAACGTGAAAAGTGATTTCATTTAGGTAGCCTACTTGATAGGACAATTTATGCACGACCTGTCCTGTCGAAAATACCCTGGAACTTCAAAGAAAATGCGATCGTAAAGAGGGAAGCTTTGGAACGTGGGTTATATTCATTAGTCATTCTCTAACACGCTAAATATTCATGATAAATATTCACGATAAATATTCATCTCGATTGACTTGACAGCGCTTCAAACGCACTCTTTTAATAGACGGCAGCATACAAAAAACCAATTGTGTCACAGTGGTTGTACTATAATTACTACTTGTTTTAACGAGGGAAATGCAATCAAGCTTATTGAGGTCATAGTTATTAGAAACGAATTTGTATTCTTATGGGGATAAAACTTTAAATGTTGATGTAAACTTCATCTAACCGAACGTAAAACTACAATTTTCAAAACGTTTTAATTCGTAAGTTAAAGAAGAGAATAACCGCGAATGTGGCACTGAAACCGCGAAATCATAGCAAAGGGGTTACAATTGCCCATGGTGGACCAAGTATCCTGCAGGAAGTACAGATAAATTTGGGGTATAGCCAGGGTCCGTTTGCAATCACGTGCCATTCATCTTTTGGGATTAAAATCGATAACTTACAGCATGCTTCACACGTACCCATTGTACATGTTCTTGAATGTTTATACACTGTATTTGTTGCTAAGCTGTCTTCAATGGATGGGTGCAAATACTAATATAGGCCGATATGAAAAATATGTTCCATGAACATTTTTCATATGTTGCGCAAATATGGCTCAAGGATAGAGTCCTTGTTAATAACTTAGTAACTACGAATAAATTAAATTTATTTTGCCAGTTACTAAGTTCTCCGTAAACAAGGCCCTTTCTTCTGAATGTTTTTCATCAGTAGGCCTAGCTCTAAAAGGATCTTTTGTTTCTGTCGATCGATAAGGTTTGCTAAGCCCTCAATCTCGATGGGCTGCTATTGAAATTTGACGAACAATTTCCTTTGTTACACCTTGCAGACCAAATTGTTCTGTAATACTCTTATTGTCCTGCTCACTCCCAAGTTGTAGCAACGGTGGGGAAAGTTTACACCGTGACGTCAGTTCACCTTTGTCATGTTAATTACTTTCTCCTGGCAAGGTACTGCTCAGCTTCCAGATTGTGGCCCTATTGTAAAGTTAGTGTGATTTAGTTGATGGTGTTTGGTACCGTATTAAAATCGCAATCTGGATCTTAACAAGGAAATATAAGGAAATTATTAAATATCTGCTATAATTTGAAAATGGGAAAAAACAAAGTGGAAGATAAAGAAGAACTCATTTCAGATGACGAGAAGAAAGGAAAACATGGTAACGTACATTTTTCTTCTTCGAAGTAACAAAGAAACAGACTAAGCCTGATCCCGCGTTGTAGTATGTCGCGTTGCTAAGCAAATCAAAATTTACTACGTAACTTGAAAGAAACAGGCCTAAGTTAGCCTAAGCTATGAAACAGCCAAGGTGGTTGATGCAAAAAAAATATGAAAGCAAATAACCAAAACAAAAATTAACTATCCAACAGCCAAGGCCGATGCGTTCCATTTTTAATGATGGGTTGTTTTGCTTGAATAAGGTCGCGGAGCAGCATATATAAGTCGGAAGTTGGCTAACTGGCAATGGAAGTCGAAAATGGTCCTTGGAAAAGTTGGACGTGATACTTCCATGATTGATATAGTCTGAATCTGAATGGTTTAAGTCCGCAAAAATCCTTCTAGATTACATAAACGCCAACCAACTGAATAGTCTAGGCGTGCTTACTAGTTAACTTACAAATGTAGCATAATACCAGCCCTTACTCAAAAATAATAATAAGTCTATATTTATTAACTGCAACAATATCCATATAAATATGTAATGTATACCGAGTAGGCCTAGGCTACCTCCACTGTCAACAGTCTACAACCAGTCTGGATTCGGTACAGTTAAACATTGCAGACTAATGTAAATTGTAAGGTTCCATGGGTCACATTAATGTTTTATAAATCTTTTAGGTTGCACTTTGTCCACCCCATGAGTAAGACACGATATCACATGTGTACCATGAAGGTCTTCCTTTGTCAGTAAAGATTATTTAACAAGTCAATCGGGACAATTGTCTGTCTGACGCAACATGTTAAACACTTTGAAGTCACTAACATTCAGAAGCCTACAGTAGGTCTAGAAGTTATTTTTCACTAGACATCAGTTGTTTTCCAATGTGATCCCACAGGTCAGAGCAATTATAGTACATTTGTTGGGCAGTTCTAGGCGGTTTCAGAACCTCATGTACAATAGCATGGTGGGCTCATAATTGACACTTAAGGATTTGATCAACGATGTCTATCAAGGCAAAAAACCAAATCACTCAACTGCATGCATTTTTCATGTGTAGTTCTTCAGAAATGTAACAATCTCAAAATATTTATTGTTCTGTGCCTAAGCAACGTACAACTGAGCAGAATTTGACTACAAAATGTTTGCCGTTTCAACCTCTTTCATATCCCAAAATTGACACATGTATCCGTTGATAAGCTAACTGTAAGGGTACATCCATTGACTCTGAATGCTGTTTGCTATGCTCTGAGCCTCTAAGCTCAGACAGGTCAGGTCCCAGAGAGAAGTGGTATCATATTGAGGTAATTTTGGTTAATTTTAGGGAGTAGGATTTCCAAATGCCAAAATACGTGCAAAACTGGGGGGAGCCTGAGGGTGTTAACATATATCTGAAATGGATTCAAGCTCATGAAATATGTAACTCTGCTTCGCTTCAGGAAGTTTATGTTGCCTGCTGTATCGTTGCTAGTAATATTTGAAGATGCGTCAATTACAAAGTTGTGTAAATTATGAAGCCTTTACTATACAGTAACCTGATACTCTGGAATGTGTTTGACAATAGAAGAACAGGCAGACAATCATAAAGTCTAATGAAAGCATCCACATTATAAAACAAAGGTTTGTTTACAGTTACTGGCACTTACCTACCCTAGTAATGTTACATTTTAAATTGCTATGGCACGATGCACAAAGTCTTGTTCACAAATTGAACTCACAGTATAATTATTTAGGGTAGAAATTCAATTAACCTCAAAATGTCTACACAATATTCAATCTCTAAATTATAAACTTTCTTTTTAAGTCAATCAGAATTGTCTGTTTCAGGCATGCTAATTACATAGGAAATTCACACCTTGAGTTAAAGCATAACTTCAATGCAGATCACCCCAAAATTAATAGAACTTTATTAACTCATCCACTCTAATAGGGAGGATGAGATACTGTACTTTCCTTTGCCAGTTGGGCCATATAAACAGCTACTGTATGTCAGTTGCCACAGCAAGGTCACATCAAATTGAGTGAATTTCAAATTTGTGGTGGGGTGGGGAGGGGGGGGGATATTGAATTGACAGGGAACTCTCACAGGTATAATGGAAATGTGGAATTCTATATGGGTGCCTCAGAACTGCGGTCAACGGACACATGGTTAAAGGTCTAATATAAATAATTTATTTGAAATAAGTGCTTGCTGGCTGTTAGATGTGCACCACCATGGATTGCCCTCTTGTACTGTAGTGTCCAGCTCCCTGTACACAGTTTAATGTACTGTACATACAGTAATTGTCAAAAACCTCTCAAGCAGCCCATATATATTTCTTTTCAAGTTACAGTAACAATAGCAATATAATAATTTAGTGTTTGTCTAAGAAAATGGTACAACAACAGAAGAATAGGGATTCAGTTAGTACTAAGTAGGCAGTGTTTGTTCAATATTGTAATTACCTTGAACAATCTGTAAACAGGGATTCACATAATTTGTTGTTAGTATAGGTGGTTACCTTCCAAAGGAACTTCTTCATGAAAATATTTGATCAAAAATACTGTAAACTTGTTGCATTAATAAGTAGCACAACAGATGTTAAATATTAAAAAATACTTCTTAAATTTCAGAACAGACCTTAAGTTATTAATTGATTACATAATGAAGCAGATAGACATCTTAGTTCTAAAATATTGAGAAAAGCTGGTTTAAATCATTTGGAACTGTCATGGGAAGAATTAGGTGCTAAATACGAGCTATTAATAGCTAATGATATAGTACTGCTTACAATATCGAGGTGACAAGACAAAATGCAGCTAACATTTCAGTTACTAAATATATACTGAATCTCTGTAGGAATTGGAAAATGGTTTTGGTATACGATAGTAGCTCTAATATGTTTTATCACAGTAACTTATTCATGAAAGTTTAAAAAACAAAATGTCTAGTTAAAGTAATGTTTTGGTTTGAGTATATACATACATGGCAGGCATTTATATGCTCTAAGATATAATGCAGAGACTAGTGTATATCTATATACAGTAGATGTCAAAAGTGGCATTTTAAATTAAACCAGTTCAAGAGAACAGGATTGTTTGAGGGTAACATTTTTTTAACCTTTTTTTATTGTATTCTTGTATGTCATGCACAGAGGTGCATCATGTTTCAAAAGAGGATTTTTCAGTGGAAATGATCGGAAGTCTAGTTATTAATTATAAACTAACCAACATACTTTTTTGCGATGTATTTTAAAAGTACCCAGTACTGTACATCATTCTCTTCCTTGTTTAAGTATCTTTCGTTAAATCAAAGTATTTTGCTTCTTTTTTTTTCTTTTTTTCATTTTTGTCAATGTCTTGTTGACAGTATAAATTCTGTTTTTAAATGCCCTTCATATTTTTTTTCCCTACTGTCCTGTGTGTTTTTTTTTCTTTTTTTCTTGTGTGTGTGTATACAATTATACAAGGTAAAAGATTTGAATTGTAAAAGATCCCATTGCTTGACTGTGTGTGTATGTGTGTGTATTTACAGTATACCTGTTCAGCAGAAATTTCTGTAAAATTTCTTTTGCACTTTTAAATCAATTGTGTGTATTGTAAACATCTGCATCATTTGAGTCTGCATCATTTGAGTTGTTATTAACAGAGGAGATCTACCTATTGAAATGGGTAATGAGTAAACACAATCAAAAGCTTCCTGGTATTGATATGTTCTTAGTCCAAATCAATGCACTAAGAGGTTGTAACCATGGTCACAATTGTGAAAAGTGTACACAACATATTATATATATATTATATATACAGAATGTAATGAATTTCTCAACCCATTACTTGCTGTTGCAAAGTGCAAAATTGTACTACTCATGTACGTTTAACGTTCAGTTCAGAAAGCTGCAGAAAAAAGTGCAGAATTGATGAAACTTTTGTACTTATGTGCACGGCAGATCATATATCACCTGTGTGATATTTTGCAATAGGTTTGTAACATCAGACAGCTGATATTAGTTTGGGTAACCTTAGCTAATATTACTAATACAAGAGTATAAATTTTGCAACAAGTTAGGAAACTAATATACAAGTGCAAAGATGTACAGTACAGTATAGCAGTATTGTGAACATGTACCATATTATTTGGTAAGTAGCAAACCTTCAAATCTGCTATTCAAAATTTGAAAACTAAATTAATTCCCTGCATAACAGTGGAGCACCATACCGAGTTGCTATTTTCATCAAATCATCTAGAACTAGTCTTCTTTAAAAACAATAAGACATTCATCTCCAGATTATTGTCATTGTTTTAATTGCAATTATTCTTTATATTAGTATGTGGTTATAGCAGGGAGTTGTTATGGAAACTCCCTGATTATAGACTATAATCAAACCCATTCATTCAAGCACCAATTATTTCTGTCCTTGGCTTTTGATTGATTAGGGGCCACTGTGACATAAAAGATATAACATCTAACTTACTGTAGCAAGATTGTCCTTTATCCCATGCTGGGTGGTGAGATAAGGGTTTGTGTTACATTCTAAGAGTGCACTCACATTGAGCAGTAATGGTACAGTTTGCTGTATCTGAATGGACTCTTGTCCATTGTGCACTGGCATAGACATAAAGGATATTGTAAATAATGTTAAAAACTTGTACTACTTTCTATTGACATTTTGATCAATTTTGGACACTCTCTGCTTTCTGTCCTGTAGGAACACCAAAGAAATTTGATCCAGAATTTAAAGGACCAATCAAAAACAGGTAAGAAGGATAATGATGGTCTAATGTTATATAAATCGAAGCATCTGCATATAACCGCATACAATCACAGTGAATGCTACTGTATGGAAATTTCTATGAAGGTTAATGTACAAATTTTAGGAACGTGCCACACCAATTATGTAACTCAGGTAGTTACCGTAGCAGGATAAAATCACTCACATTAGATTGGGTCACAGACCAGAAATTATGCCTGGAAATATCATATTTATATTATGGATATTAATGGATATTTATATTATATCATATTTATATTATATCACATTTATGGATATTTATATTATATCATATTTATGGATATTTATATTATATCATATTTATGGATATTTATATTATATCATATTTATATTTTATATCATATTTTATATCATGTCATATTTATATTTATGGATAGTATATAATATATATATATATATATTATATTATATCATATTTATATTTTATTTTATATCATATCATATTTATATTTTATATCATATTTATATTATATCATATTTATGGACATTTATATTTATGGATATTATATAATATATATATATAATATATGTATATATATTTATGGATATTATATCAAATTTATGGATATTTATATTATATCATATTTATATTATGGAAAAAAACAACATTTAGAATGTCATGCACTGAAAATGTAATATATTTCATTCTGATATACATATTTATATCTTACAGAGGCTGCACAGACATAATCTGCTGTATCTTTTTCATCATTTGCATCGGAGGTCTCGGATTTGTGGCTTATCTTGGTAAAATTTCTTATCATCCATTAGGGCTGTGTCATTCCGGTTAATTCACTAACCGGTTAACCGTTCCTATTAACCGAACGGTTAACGTTTAAACGTAACCCGTGTTGTTGCCTCAAAATAAGAGCCGAAAATCAGAGTTATATAGCTCAGATTATAATTCCGAAAGAGCGCCACCACTATTGATGCGGAAGTACATTCTCAAAATTGCGCTGCAAGTATCGTTTTTTTCATAAGGTGTATGTCAATAATTTGGTTGTATTTGCTTAGTTTTGACGATCGTTATATTAAAAAAGAAGAATCGCACGTTTTCATGAAATTTTTATCAGATATTTGTTTCTCTTTTCAGTTCATCGGTAACTGTTACAGAGATTTTTGAAGCAATTTCTTCGTCAATTGCGTAGCCCCTACTGTAAAAGCGTGGGCATTTGTATGGCAGTTCTAAGCCTAATATTACTAGGCCTACTTAATATTGGCCGATTTCCCGCCGGAGTTCGCACAGTTAGCACGCGTAGCATAATGGCGTGGGGTAGTCCCCCTTGTGGGGGTCCAGGGGTGGACGCCCCCGGAAAATTTGGCGTGTCTGGCGATAAAAATTCGCAGCTGTGGATGCAAATACTGACAACTTTTTTAATTTAAATTGTAACGATACTGATGAAAATTTTGAAATGACAAGTTAGAGTAGCCATATTATTTTATAAAATGAAGAGATTTAATCCGTCTTACAATCTTTGAAAAGTTTAACTTACAAAACTTGCGATATATGAAACAAACAACGTTCGGCAAAGCCCCGTTTCTAGACTGCCTAACAATGAATAGCTTGCACTATACGTACATCAATTTACAACTGCAGTGTTTAACCCCACTTAAATACTACGGTAGGCTACATTTTCCAAGGTACCTTGCCAAACAACTGTGAGCTCATCCCGTCTAACACCTGCTTGTTAACATTTTTTGGCATGTTGCCAAGGAACGTGTCATGGTCTAGAAAGGGCAGTCAGTAAAGGGTCGGTAAAGTTATGCGAATTATTATCTTAGACGTTCAAGAAAAGTAGGTAAAATATCCCTGTGACAATGAAAGTAAACCTTGTTATCACATGTTTAAGGCCACTTGGAATGATGAACTAAATGCTTAATATTGATTCCATGTAGAAAACGTAAACTTCGCAATACACAATTAGTTGTGTTTTTGTAGTTACGTGAGATCGGTAACCGTGGAGATGGTTAGGCTATTTGCTATACACTTAACTATGGTAGGATATTTTCTCCGTATTTTTGGAAATTCTAGAAAATACTTTTTTTCCCCGCTTAACACCAGATGTGGTCTTACGTATTATTGATAAATGGGTGTATTAGAGCCTTGTTTACATGGCTTTGTAGCATTTAGCAGGATATGCCATTTTAGCGTGAATTTTTCGAAAGTGTTTTGCTCGATCTTTCGTAAAATTTGAAGGTGTACCAGTTTACCTTTCGAACACAATTGGTAATTTCTCTACTGATTTTCATAGTGTTTTTCTCTATACAATCAAGTGAATAGGTTGTGCATTGAGTATAAACTTATCACGAATGCAAAATAAAGATGCGGGGATTTCCAGCAGACAAATGTTTTCTTTGTGGGATTACCGAGTCAGTTGAAGGGAATCCCGCACCTTAGAGGGAACACTGAACTGAAGTCAACTTCATACAAAAGAAAACGTTTACTACTTAAATATAATATAAATTTGAAAGGATTAGATGCAGACTCGCCACGTTTTCGAACGGGGTCACAATAGGCGCTCCACGGGTCACTTACCGCTTGGTAATCCCTTCAATCGCACCGCCGATCTTAAAAATCTTTTGTATGGATGCGTGATAAAGTTTGCAATTGTTACGTGATTTTCGGCAAGTGATGTGAAGACGCGCCGTAGCGACTGTGTAATTGGCATTACAAATACGGTTAAACTTATACGATGTACGGCGGGACGTTTATCCGGCCGTTCGGTCGGTTAACCGGTTAACCGTTTAACCGTTACAGCCCTATCATCCATACTGTATTAATTCAAATATTGCTTTATCATGTTAACTATTGCCTCTATTGAAAGTTCCAAGTAGAAATGTGTTGTGATAGGTAAAGTGATTTAAAACCATCTTTTTGAAACACTGCCCTCTTTTATACAATAATAGGTTATAAATTGCACTTTAATTGCTAGTATTTATGTGGTGTAACATGGGTTCTTCACTTAACATACAGTATGGCCTCAGAAATATGTAACTCCTCTCAAATGTGTAGTATGCCTCAATAACTGAGCTACATTTCAATCTTCAAAGTGAGGCACATGGATTTAATTTTAAAACAGAAGAAACATTGATATTTTGGTTTATATTTCTCACCATAACATGCCCTTTGTTTGACAATAAAGTGAATTTTAGTCATAAATATCTCTTTTACTCTTATTCTGGTAATTTTCCCCTTCTAGGTTTCTTCAATGGAGATCCAACCATTTTACTCTATCCGACAGACTCTGATGGGAATGTTTGTGGAAGGGATTCTGCTGTTGCGTGAGTTTTACATTAAGGGTCCATTCACACCGCACAAGAGTGCCTTCAAACTGACTGGAAAAAAAAACTCCACTAGCATAGCATAGATGGTCTACTTTATTTATGCACAGTATAGCTACATGCCTAATACATTTATTGATTAGAATATCCTCTTTTTTTTTTCCTTTTCCTTTTTTCATTCAATATTTATTCGCTTTAATAGGACATGAACAATCTGATTGATTGGTCTTTGGTTACTTCAGATATCTTTAAAGAGTTTATACTGAACCTACTGGTTGGTCAAATTTTAATGAGATCTTTTCCTTCTTTTTGCCTTCAGTGACAAACCCTACTTATTCTACTATGACTATTTGGCATGTGCAAGTCTCGACACCTTGGTAGATTTCAGCTGTGGTACACGTCAGGTAAATTAGTCAAGAAATTGTGGTTATCATATGACATAACCATCTTTTGCTTAATGCTCAGGCCCTCAAGCGCCTTACAATATATTTTAAGCTACTGTACCAGCTCCTTCTGCTGTACATTAAACTACTGTAAGTGTTAAAAACAGATTTGAAATATTATCATCGTACAACAATTTTCTTCAAAGTGTCTTAAAATACATGAAAGTTAATGCTATGACATGCAATTATGCAAGCTACAGTACAAGGTAACCATAGAAATGCTATACAGTACAAAAGCTTTACTACAACATTTAATACAAAAAATGTAATGTGATCATTTTTTTTTGGATCACATTTTGTTTTCAAATAATGGGTTTATCCATTTTTGGCCTTAGAAGTTGAATAAAAATTGTTGTTATAACTTAAACATTACCTGTTATATGAGTCAAGTTTGGGTTATATTTTACTTGTACATTTACCCACACAGGCTTTTTTTGCAGTAGATAAGCATTTTGTTAACGTTTTTGTTTTCTCTCTTTGGGTTATATTTTCTCTGTTGTAGTTATGCGTATCATCGTGTCCTACCGCAACATATGCTCCCTATGCTCTGGTGTCCCTCCTCGGTTTATCAGCTGCTGCTATTTTGGAGTGGGATGCCCTCCTCTGTGACTATGGATTTGACCCTCAGACTGAATTCTTGACCGGTGATTATGTAAGTGGCAACCTACTCGTTACACAGTCGAGCCGATCATCGAAAACTCATTCATTCGTAGAATATGTTTAAGTTCTACTTAGGTTTTATTGGACACAATATTCATGAAATAATTCAAAATTCTGTGCAAGGATCATTAATCCTGGTTTTTAAAATTCATTGATAGTGATTTATGTGGAAAGAGCTTATCCATGTATCCATCTAATCTTATTTTCTTCTGTTTATTTTGAAAAAAAAAACAGCAAGGTGCTTTGGGATTAGCAAGAATATTTGAAGAGGAAAGGTGTGCTGCATATACACTCCATGAAAGTGTCTGTAAGTAAAACTGGTGTTTACCCCTTTCCAGACCACTTTTTCTTAGAAATATAACAGAGTGGTTAAAAATTGACATAAACAGGTTTACGATTTTCAAGAAAACAAAAACCCATGTAAATGGCCAATGTGTTGTGATTAGTTGCAATGGAGTTAATTCTTTTGTGGGGGGGGGGGGGTTATTTTATATATTTATTGCTTTATTCAGTATGGAAGTTACCATGAAGCTTCCTGTACAAGCAATTCAGTTATATTCCTGCATGCAAAAAGAAACCTAGTGGTTAAAATATTCTTTTCAAGCATTTTCATAAATTTGTTAGAGTTTCAGGATTTAGATTTGTTGGTGCTAGAGTAACTTTTGTTTGGTATGTTTTATTAGCTTATAACTTTTATTGATATTAAATTGAAGACATTTTTTTGGATTAATTTATGAACTAATTCTTGTAATATTGTGCAGTTTATCAAATTTTACAAGTGGGGGCCTAGTCACCACAAAAGGCTACATTTAAAATTATTAAAGTTGTATGATCTTCTAGCCGATTATAGTTTGAACGGGAGATTCTCATTACGATGAAAAACTATGATTCATAATGAATATTTTATCTTCTTGCAGATGTTCAGCGGTGTGTTCCAACCGTGCTGGTACAAGCCCTTTCGTCTGTGGATAGCATCTTCACAAATACCACCTCCTACATCCTAACAGCTGACGGTGTATCACAGGGCAATGCAACTGCTCTAACACAAACTTTATCCAGGTAACCTCAAATAACAAAAAAGAAACATGTTTGTTAAAAGCTTTCTACCCTGATGTTAAAAGAAGTTAATGTCTTAAATATTGGACTGACTTGACTTATGAGAGCATGTTGAAAGTCTATGAAAGGTTTTCCTTTATTTTTAGGTTTAAACAGCAGCATGGTTTGGTAATGTGTTAATGTAATAGGTCGTCAACTGAAGTGTATTTCTGAATGTTTTAGGTATTTTGCATATGGATGTAAATATAGTTTATGTGTTCATAGTAATGTTCTTTAGTTTTTTTGCCCATCGAGTACCCCTACTATGGATGTAGTATAGTTTGACTGTTATAAATTATTTCACACATCAAAGGATCTCAGTATAAGCGGCCCACAGGCCGAATATGGTCCTAAAATTAATTTAAAAATGCGAAAAATGAGGATCCTGCACTAATTGGGTATGCAGACCGTTAGGACGTTGGGTTTGAGCATCTGACAGGTCTTACCCACATAGCTAAATCTGTGTATCAATCTCCATCTAGGTGAGATTTAGATTCTCTCTGGCCCTTTGCCTCCGAACAAAGTTTCTATCAACCCCCCCCCCCCCATAGGAAAATTAATTGAGACCCTTCACATTCATGTACTTTCCTTTAAATGTTACCCATATATTTGCAATATTCTCTGATATTCACGATCCGTTCGGTTTTGTGATTTGGCCTGACCGTGTTTCCTCTATCTTCTGTTTTTTTATCCAGTGTGCTATCCATATATCTCCAGTTACAAGGGTTCTTTGAGGTTCTCTACGAGGATGTGGTCGCCTCTTGGTACATCATTTTAATGTGAGTAGTTGTCAAATTTGACTAAATTATCGATAATAATATTAAAGCATTTAATGATTTTTGGGTCAAGAAATGATACTGAGGCATTAACTTTAGTTTGATATTATAAATTAAATGATGTATTTTTTAGTGGTTTATAAATACATAACAGTGTACAACACAGACTTGCTCTCTTGTAGATAGGACATCAATAAATCATCATAAAGACATCTGAAATATATTAACCAAATTTCCAAAGTCACTTTATCGCTAGGATCCTCCTCCCTTGAACAAGAAGCACCTGTTGTTCTGTTGTACAGATAACTCCTCCTATGTTTCTCTATGCATTTTCTGCCACCTTTAAGTATTATTTGGTTTGATTTACAGTGCTATATATTTGTCTCCATTTTTTTGTATCATTCATTCTTTATATTTAATGTCAACTTTGATTTCTTTCTTTTCTCAGTGGTCTGTTCATCGGGATGTTATTGTCCATGGTTTTTATCGTCTTGATGAGATGGTTAGCCGGTATAATGGTTTACCTCAGTATGGTCATCCTCTTCTTGCTCCTCGGTGTTGGTAAGCATCTTAAAATTTACATCGGAATAAAGAGAGTTTTAATAATTTCTTCAATGTTATTCCATTGTTACTGTGCTTTCCATATGAAGTATCTGTTACAATAAACAAAAAATTGCTTTCATTTAAATTTTTCATATTTTTATCTCTTTTTTTTTTTTTTTAATAATCAGGCACATTTTATTGCTTTTGGTACTGGAAACAGCTGGAGGGTGTTGAAGGGTCTGATGAAGCACTGGAGTTTTCCACCAACCTTCTCAGTTACCTCAGGCTGAGAACAACCTGGTTGATCTTTGGTAAGAATAATGGAACTCAACCTTTTTGAAGAACTGAGAAACAAGAGAATTGTTTGGTGAATTATGATGGCTGTGAAGTATTTAATATTAGTACTAGATTGAAGTACATATGGTGACAATGAAATTGTACTTGGACTGTAGAGGGAAAAGAGAGTCAATTTTGTAAGAGGGTAATGTAATGGGCTGAACCAGCTTTTCTGTATACTACAACAGCAGATCCTGTGATGATCACAGGCTATGAGACACTGACTGATAGAGGGCAATCCTAGCTCCCCATCCAACCCCTCCCCCCCCCCACCCCCACTACTACTCTCCAATGCCGATATAACTCTGTTTGCTTCCTTATTAGTTGTACCAGTAGGCTAACATGTCATTGTGATATGTATTATTTACAGTTTTTTTGTTAAATTATTATTTTTTTTTTTATGTTTTCGATGCTTTTTTTTTTTTTTTCTATCTCTTTTATTGACTCATTTGACATTTATACAAATAGACATGATAATTTTGTGAGTTCTTTAGTGTTACAATACAACTCAATCATTGCCTAACAATTTATTATTTTCTTATCTTTAGGTTTAATAGTACATAACAATATCAATACAGTGCAACCTCAGAGACAAAACGTACAATAATACTATTCAAATATAACGTTCGTGACTTGCACAACGTTGAGAAGCAAAACATTACGAAGAAGAAATACTAAACAGGAAACCAAACAAGCAATGAGACCCTATAAAAGAGCGCTAACTGCAAATGAATAAATTATGATTTTACTTCATGTTGATTCCATAAATGTGTTTTTCTCTCACAAAGGTTGTGTCCTCGGTGGAATCCTGTTGATTCTACTCCTCATCACGATCTGCCTCTGCAACAGGATTCGCATTGCTGTCGCACTGATCAAAGAAGCCAGTAGGTAAGATACGGTTACAGTCTGCGGCAAAACTCTGGACATGATACAATCAGAAAATACAAGCCGACAATTTGTCAAGCGAATCTTTTGTACTTAGTTTTTGTAACAAATAAGCAACTAAAGTTAGTTCCTCGGTCTTTCTAAAAATGTAGCATCTTCCGTGGGAATTTTTTAATCCCTAAAACTTTGCAGAGCTGAGATTCGGTTTCTACATGAGATAAAAGGGAGGAGGGTTTAAAAGCAAGAATTAGGGTTAAAATTTAGCATTTTCAGTTACTTTGAACATGATGATTTTGTGCTTTAATCATTGCCGGAAAGAACAAAATGATTTCAAAAAATTTCAGCAATCTCTTATAGTTTTTGAATGCCATGTGAGCAGGTCATTTGTAATTCTGTGGCAATTCTTATGTGTTCATACTGTATCCATGGTGGCAAAACTAACCAATGCAATCTTCACTGAAGTTTCATAGCATCCATCATCAAGTGTTGTTTGTTTATAGACCCCCCCCTCCCCATTCGGTCTGACGGTCAAGCTATTCTCTCTTTCAGAGCCGTGGGTCACATGTTCTCGACTCTATTCTGGCCGATCATCCCCTTCATCTTGGAGATATTCATCGTGCTCATCTGGCTGAGCATCGCCCTCTTTGTTTCCACCTCCTACATGAACCACTTCACCGTGGTTGATGCACCATCTGATTTCACTCTTGCAAATGGTACCACTTGTGACTTTGATGTGAGTAGTAGTCAAATCCTGGTTTCTGAAAAGCGATTCATAGGAATAGAGAGACAATTTGATTTCATTGCAATGATGGTGTTTATAAATATATATATATATAAATATATATATATATATATATATATATGTGTGTATATAGGCTATATATACCTACAAATTCACCAAGCATTATGAATTCAGTTTGAGCAATGTAGTATCAGGTGTAATTTTAACCTACTATACCGCATAAAGGTTACAAAACAATTTTAAAGCAGTTTACGTTTAATAGTAGGTATATCCCTTTAATAAAACTAAACTTTAAAGGATAGTCTTGGATGGGGTGATAGTCATTATATCAGTATATTGCAAGTCATTGATAATTGTGTTATTATCAAGATGTGAAGAATCAGCAATAAAAATGTTTATCATTTTACATATTTATATTTATATATCATTTATATAGAACTGTCTTAATGTAGCATTCACATGTTAAAATTGGTATTTGAGTTTACTCAAGGTGATTGAATAGAGACTGAAATTAAAACTTTGTGTTCAGTTTCTGAAATTAAATAAGTGTATTCCATTTTTGCAAAGTAGATATAGTATATATTTGAAAGTGTTGTAGGTAATGCTGTGTGCATGTAGATGTTAATAAAGTTACAGATTTCCTTGATATTTTATGCAACTGTTGTAATGTTCAAGCTAACAATGCATTTTCACCAGTTTAGTGTACATTTGTCATGGTGTATATTCGTCACCGGGAACATTGTATTGCAAAACAGGATGCTATCCTAGCACATTACTATATTATTACAAAGTGTTGGTTCATTACTAATGCACTGTCTGGATGTGTGAAGCTTACAATTAACATGTTTGTTTCTACAATAAACATGACACCTCTTTTCTCTTCTCTTGTAGACATTTAATGAAACGTATCCGAACACCACGGCTCGTTGCCAGTTTGCAGAGTACGCACTTCCCTGGTATACAGTATACCTTCAGTTCTATAATGTCTTCATGCTCTTCTGGCTGGTCAATTTTATCATTGCTCTTGGACAGATGACCCTAGCAGGAGCCTTTGCTTCCTATTATTGGGCTTTCACCAAGCCTCAGGACATTCCTGCTTTCCCTGTGGTCTACAGTCTGTGGCGTTCCATCAGGTGGGTCACTCACTTCTACTATCAGTAACTTGTTTCAATTGCTTGTACAAAATGCAAAGTTGATTGATACTACAACAGTATATTCCAATTCTAATGAAATTGTTTAACTTTTTAATAGCTTTTATATCAGACTCATTAATTTTACTATCATTTGGTATAAAAGAAATATAGTATGATACAAGTTTGGTAGAATTTACACATTCAATAACAGACCAAGTTGAAAAAGCTACCTTAGGATTTCACCAAATGAGACTTGTACTTTGAAAATCCTATGTAAATCTGCTTTGCTGCCATCTGTTTTGTTTGAAAAGCTGTTTACTGACATTGTTTTTTTGTAATTGTTTCTCTTTGTTTTCTTGTAGGTATCACCTTGGTTCCCTGGCCTTTGGATCACTGATCATAGCCATCATACAGTTAATTAGGGTCATCTTGGAGTACGTCGAGAGGAAGCTGAAAGGTAAGATGACGTTTAAGTAATGAATCCAAAGCTAACAACAGACTATGTTAAAACAGCATTTTGCGTCCTTTTCTATGGTTTTTCTCAACCTCACCGATTCCACGATGCCATAACGACATACATAACTAGCTTAATCTATTCAAATCTTACTTCAAATGGTGGCATAAAAGTTGACAAATTTACAACTTTCAACTTTGTTTTTCTCGAAGATATTTTCCGTTGGGATCCAAATAAACCTCGCCCATAATATGAATATTTAAAAGCTACGAACGTCATTGGCCAATACGTAATACAACACCATGCTTGATTTGTGTAGATTG
This sequence comes from Apostichopus californicus, assembly GCA_020650975.1. Classification (NCBI taxonomy): domain Eukaryota; kingdom Metazoa; phylum Echinodermata; class Holothuroidea; order Aspidochirotida; family Stichopodidae; genus Apostichopus; species Apostichopus californicus. The sequence goes on from JAIPMN010012935.1 coordinate 17,305, forward strand.
TCTATGGCAGTTGTACCAGGGAGCTGTTAAGAGTCCAGCTCGCTGGTTGTACCAAGTTACCAACTCGACGTTTTGAATCTATTTTTAGCAACGGCTCATAACTAAACCTGCATCTATGATTAGTTAAATGCAAACTGGTGGGTTGGGGGGACTATGCAGTTAATATTAAATGTGTAAATTGTCGGAAGAAACTTTTCTCATTATCTGCAAATGTCCTTAATGACTCGCCAATTAACGTTTTTGGCACGGAAAAAACTTGGCTAATATCTTAGTTTGCTGTTTTGTGATTGATATATGTAAAAGATGGACTTTGTCAAAAAAGTGGAAAACGGCAACAAAATGCAAAATCCTGCTTTAAATTAAGATACTATGGTTGAGGATGTTGTCATGATGTGACTTGCAAAATAACATGTCGTATGTATTATTTTGTTGTATAATATGTAATATATATGTTTTCTATATCTGTTGTGTATTAGGCAAAGCAGACAACAAGGTGGTCCAGTACATCATTAAATGTCTGAAATGTCTCTTCTGGCTGGTGGAGAAAGTTATGAAGTTTATCAACAAGAATGCCTACATCATTGTACGTATTACAAGCACTAAATACATCCACTAAAATCATCTTTATATTCAAGCGTTCTGAACTGAAGTAAGCTTCCTCAAGAGCTCTATTTCTATATCATACCTCACCGGTTATTATGTAAACTCATTTTTTAACACTTGCTCAAAGGTTATGTATGTGAGACTCCATCTTTGAAGCCTTTTAAATTGTAGTGCAGAATTATTTCCTTGTTTGGTATTTCTATCATAGTCCATCCTGTTTGAAGGTTGCAGAGAAACGATGAGAACCACTTGGTGGGTTAGTGGGTAGGTGGGTAGGTGGGTGTGTCAAAAGAGACTTTTGAGTTAGTTAGCAATAGAAGCCTGAAGTTCCCACCCAGTGCCAGCTTTCACAACCTTTGTGACCCAAAAGCATTGTGTACATGTTAGCATGAGAAATATTTCATTGGCAATTACTAACAGCACTTTTTCATTTGACATTTTCTTTGACAGATTGCTGTCTACGGGAAAAGCTTCTGTTCTGCATCTCAAGAAGCATTTTGGCTACTTTTGAGGAACATTTTGAGGTCAGTTTTAAGCTTATTTTTTGTTTCAAACCACTGCTTATAGTATCATGTGATCTTCCAACTGATCATTTCATTGTAAACAACACTTGAGCTGAAATAGTTAACAGTTACTCAGAATGAAAAGATGAAATTCTAAGAATCTACAAATATGCTGTACAAACTTAATATAGCAGTGTATTGCGTCAACTAATTATACGTACGTTTCCTTCAACAATGGTAAGGTAACGAAGGTTGCATGGTTTTTTCGTGTACAGAGGTTTGCAAATGAAACTATAAGCATTGTACTGAAGTGTGTGGGTTACAAGTATTTTGAGTCAAGATGGGTGATACCCACTTAAACTGTGAGTATCGCATGACTATATCAGCATAAGGCAAGGTTACAAGACAATACTGCATACTGCTGTAAGTAACCAAGACACTTAGGATAGAATCACTTACAGTGGCAGGTCGTTCCTTCCATCTCAATAACTTTTGTTATTTCCATCTCAAAGAGCATAGATTGATTGAAATGATCAAAATTATACCGTTTTAAAACCTTGATTCTATCTGACTGTAGGGTTGCAGTGGTAAACAACGTGACCGACTACATCCTCTTACTTGGCAAGTTAATGGTAACAGCGCTCATTGGTTTAGCGTCCTTCTTCTTCTTCACCAATCAAATTACGTTCGTGAGTTCTTTCCTGGGAATTCCAGATGTCACTTACTACTGGACTCCTATCATTGTAAGTACATATTTTTCATTTCCAAACACTTTCTTTGAAATATCACAAAATATTACAGTATAATGAAGAGTTAATGATTGTAAAATTGAAATCATTTTGAGGATACATGTTTAGATCGCCCTATAGTTTGCAATGGAAGATGATAAAATATTCCTGCCAAAAAATTGATACTTTGTTTTTCTTTTACTAATAAGGTATATTATCTACTCATTTCACAGATTATTTGCATTGGTACCTACTTTATTGCTTGGTGTTTCTTCAGTGTATATGACATGGCTGTAGACACCCTCTTCCTGTGCTTCCGTAAGTATGATTCATACTAATACCATTGAATATTCATCAATTTAAATATTCATCAGTTTAATGTGATCATCACATATAGTAGCGGTCACGAAACCTATCACTAAGCTAAACTTTGAGAACCTTTGAAAGTTGCAGCCAAGTTGTGAGAACTTTTCAAACTCTTTGCTCTGTCATGCTTCAAAGCACTCGTACTAACAGCATGAATAGTTCCAAAATCTTTATCTGATAGATACAAGATATTCATACTTTTCAAACTGTCACTGCTAATGCTGTTTGAAGTGTGACATAAACGTACAATATTGTACCAACTGTATTAAAGTTGTGCCAGTTTGAAATTCAATTACTCCATGACTTTTCAGATATAGGAGTTATTTCCCATCTGTCAACTGTATGTTCATGTCAGTAATTGCACAGCCAATAGCATTTACAGTTTTATGTGTAAGATGTCTATTATTATATGATATCCTATCACCTTAACTCTTTTTTTCTTTTCCTTTTATATATTAGTGATTATTCCTCTTAACTTATTTTATGACTCCTCTTTATAAATTTTATATTTATTTTGGAATGAATAAATGAAAATGGCGTGAACCCTGCATATCTCATGTTTAATTCAGTGAGTTGGTCCAAACAGGGCATGACCATGCTTTATACTGCTGTGTACTTGCAAGAAATGTAGCTGTGATATTCAAATCAAGAAAAAGTTTATGTGTTTGAAGACAAGTACTATCTTTTTTAATTTACAGTGGAGGACTTGGAGAGACATGATGGCTCGGCTGAAAAACCATTTTACATGTCAAAGGAGCTAAAGGGTTTAGTGGGTAAGAAAAACAAATTTGAAGAAGCTGATAGCGATTCGGAGTAGATTGTTACGCACTCGAAGAAGCTACTCAATGATGTCATCTGTGGAATATTGATGCACTTCCTGTTTAGATTGGCAGGCAGGCCAAGACTTTGCAGTAAATCGGTGGGAAACCTTCGGATGTCGATACAAGAAAACGCAATGATA
>JAIPMN010012936.1:511-10747 GCA_020650975.1 Apostichopus californicus
AAATATTTGAGAAAATTACACCTGGGAAAACACTTTTGTCGCACCAAATTGCATCTGAGGGCATTCAGCAATAGAAAATTTTCCAAAGGGGAGGGGGCACCCCCTCCCCCATATCACTCTAACGTCACTTTGGCCCCTCCCAAACAAAGGCCCTGGATCCGCCAGTGATCCTGAGTTCAGATCTGACTTTTCCTATCAAGGTCTAAATTGCTGGATCTGATCCTCCCTCTTTTACAATACAAATCTGACTTTGGGCACTCGTTTCAACACCACGCTCGTTCTCACATGTAAACGTTGCTTTATTGGTGGTATATTTCTAGTATAGGTTATGTTTCAGATTGTTGAGAGTACATGTGTACAGATTCACGATGGATGTGCGAAAGACAATCAGTCAAAACTAACATGACATTAGACCGGTCTGGATATGGGAAGCTGGTATAGCTGGTAGTCGTAAAGCTGGTCATCAGTATGACCCCAAAATATGCTAGAAAGTAAAACAATAGTCACCAATGCTAACACTTCAATTTCTCTAATTTAACAAAACTAAATGTTTGAGAAAAATTGGGTGGGTCAGAAAACCTTTTAGCAATATTAGTAAAAAATATTGCTATAATTTGATGCCAATATACTAATGACCTGTACTAAAGCATAGCACAATGCATTTAAGTATGGGTGCATGGTGTGCCAGTAAGATATATAAGTTAGATTTCACTTACCCAGAAACTACGGGGAACAGGTGATTTTTTATATAACCTGTTCCAATCTGTGACAGCAACCACAGAGAGAAGATCACGGTTTAGAAATCATTCCAGCTGCTCACTTGAAGCCAAATCAATCTAATGAACTATGCATGAATTTTTATGTAGAGATTAGCCTTGTAAAATCATGTTACAGCTGTGAGGGTACCTACAACTTGAAGCTTGCCACCGATTCAACAACTTGTTAAGTAATGAGGACCTCAGAGTGTCTTCATTACGATTCGTTTTCCAAGTTTCTGTCGATGTAGTGATGTAGTGATTTGGGAATTTGCAAAGAGTTCATTGTTGCTAACATGCAGTGCTAATGCTTAATTGGATACCTGCAGTTTTAATGCTTAATTGGCTACTTGAAGAGTTAATGCTTAATTGGCTACTTGCAGAGTTAATGCTTAATTGGCTACTTGCAGAGTTAATGCTTAATTGGCTACCTGCAGGTTTAATGCCTAATTGGGTACCTTCACTTTCCCCATTCTTGGAGCCCACGGTCAGACATTGAATGTATGCATTCTTATTCAATCTTAAATGGTTGCCTTAGAAACAGATATTATTGTGACAAACTAAACAGTTTATCCGTATTGCAAGTTGCTTCCGCACGTATTAGTACGTTTTTGCAGGTTCATTTCTCATACAGAGAGCTTCAATACTATCAGAAACATATGAGGAACAAACTTCATAAATTCAAAACAGCTGCACATTTTTCCTTCATGTTATTCTCTAACCTCTCCTGGAAGAAACAAAGGTTTGACTGAGGACGGTGATAAACTCCCATTAACAGGTACAAGGTTCAGTCAACACAAGCTGTGGCATTTGTAATTATAGAAACTGGACTGTATCACATGCAGCAACTGTGTATAAAGGGATGTTAACATTCTTACTGAAGGATATTCTGTATTCAAATTTAATTTTAAAATTAAGGTTTTAAAAAAGGCGATTTATAGGGCTGCAGGGTATGCAAAGAACGTGAACAACAACGTTACATTTTGAAGCAGAATGCAATTACATTCATACTGGTTGTGCTTAGTACCTACAGGTTACAAAGTTAGTGCTGATGTCGTGCTACTCTTCAGGGACTAGCCTAGGCCTAAAAGTTACTCTACCACGAACGTTACGTCGCGCATTACTTTTGGTCACACAGGCAAAACAAGCACAGACTTTCCGTGGGAAGCAATGAGTTCTGCTAAAGCAAATATTTGACAATCCTTTTTTTTATCAATCGTACAACAATGTCTTTTCTGTTCCAAGCCTGTGACAAAGTTGTACTTCTAACAACAACAGTTCAAAAATCTCTGTCGGGGACACCTGGGGGTCACGTCGGGCTCAATACACGCTCAACAGATGAGCGACTACAATGGTTCCAGGGCTCCGCCCAGAACAAAAATTTGCTTGATTACTAAACACATCTACTGGTAACAAAGAAATCCCACTAACAAATCTGCTACATAATCCTTGGTCATCTACAGGACACATACAAACTTACTTGGCCATTTTTGTCCCTCTCCACTACACCGGGCACAACAAATTGGCAAATCATTTGACAGATCTAGTTTAAGGAGAAATAATCACAGGTAATGATCATTGAATCAAAGCTCTCTGTGTATATGATGATCCATTTCCTCATCACCAGACTGGAAATCATTATCCTCCTCCTCCTTCTTTTCTCTGTCCTCTCCCCGGTCATTATCATCTGATTGTTCATCTCTCGTCTCCTTATGGCTCTTGGTCTGCTTTAATCTACCGTTGAGTAGATTCACCTTGGGCTTCTTCTCCGCACCTGCTTCTTGATCTTCTTTGATGTAAGCCAGGAAATCATAACCTTGAACCATCTCTGTCCATTCTCTGTGGCGTAGTGCAGCTAAAGAATCCACAAAAAATGTAACAACTCACATTAATATGATTTTCAGCTGTAAACTCAGAAGCACAGTTTCAAATAGTTTATGAAACATCCATTCCCCCACCCTCCCTTGATGTCTCTCCACTTTTTCACTGAATATTCATATTATCACCACTAAATGAAACAAATGCCATACATGGTCCTAGTTAGTAGTAGTTGTACTTAAAAGAAATTGATCTTTAAAATCCCCGCTTTAATAGGATAATGTGTCCACGCAACTCCACTATTATGTGAAAACGTCTGACAGGAAAATAAATCTTGCTTTTAAATGCAACGCTCTCCAGCAGTTATTAAAACTTGTTATTCAAGCTAATTTAAATCTCCCTTGGAACACAGTAGATTCAAGTAACAAAAACATTGCTCTTAGGACTGAGCTATCCAGCCTTGTGAAGTGATTGTAAATGTTGAACAAAGTTTCAAAAGCAAATACTTTTTTATTTAGAGACAGAATTCAGAGCTGAATAAATAGATTCAGAAGAAAAAAAGTAAGTGAAGAAGAACCAGGAAGTCACATGACTTAGCGATTCCTTGCCAATATGAGAAGAAACTTTAGATACAAGATTATCTAACGAGCTGAATTGCTGAGCAGAAATGGCAAGTCTTGCAGAATTGAGTAATGCATACCTATGCAAAGAGGGTCGAAGGTCAATCAAGCCACTTACCGATTATTTCATCATTTTCGTGGAACTGGCCTAATATATGATTAAGTGTTATGCATGATTACCAACTTCGATGCCAATACAATCAAAGATGTAATGAATGACTTAACGTTTCACACTAAAGCAAGTAAAGAACACTGTAATACATACACGGGTTGCTGTACGTTTATAACGATGAGTCGCAATATTGCAATCCCACCACAACACAATAAATGACAGTGCTGTTCATACTAGAGTTCCTTTATACCGACTACAGAAGGGGGAAAATAGTAGCCATTGGCTACGAAATGAAAAAAAAGTTAAGGGCCAGTGTGTTTACATGTTTTTCAGCCTTTGACCTCTGTTGACCCCAAATGACCCTGGACCTCCATGAAAAACGATAGAGATCACCTGCTCACCAAGGGTTATGAACACATTAAGTTTGAAGTTCAAAAAAACTTGTACTCCTTGAGATATTGTGCTTACAAGTTTTTTACACTTTGACCTCTGTTGCCCTCAAATGACACTTGAACTCCATGAAAAAAACAATAGCGATCATCTACTCACTCAGGGCTACCCACACACCAAGTTTAAAGTTCATCCAATTTTAACTTCTTGAGATATCGTGTTTACGAGCCAAAGTGTCTCATACACACACACACGCAATCACCATCACATAGATTCCTTCGGCCTTCGGCAAGGAATAAAAAATGAGTTACCAGCGCAAGACCGCTCTCTTCCAGTCAAAGTAGCATCCAGCCAGTCTGTCAAGAGAGATTCAGAGAACTGTGGGGTATGAGGATACCAGCAAACAGAGTTGGTCTTTCGGCTTAGGAAAACAACTTGAGGTATGTTACCCTCTACAGGTAAAGAATAACTGCTCAGAATCTTTCTTCCAAGATGACCTTTGTCTGACCTGTCAAAAAGAAGGATATTTTCTCTCAATAATTCTTCATGATGCTGCAGAAAGAAGAGATGAAATGGATGCGATGACACTTAAGTCAGCAAACAATGGGTCTTGCAGATATATTGAAATGAATTAGACAAGGTACCTGCATTTCAAGTGGAGATTTAGAAACAGAAATAAATTAGTGTATAACAATAAACTACAGACACCTAACAAGCCCGGCATCGTCATGATCATATTGAAACGTTTATTATTGTTCAAATTTTCATGTTTATTTTTTCAAAGTTTGCTTTCTGGAGCGGGTAATTAGTCTGCGAAAGAGTTATTAATTTCCACCAAATAGTAATGAGGTCTTTGCGATCACATTCAACAATCATTAACAAAGTACGAAAATGATGACATTTTTTTATGGTTTAAATTCAGTCTTCCTTTGCCATCTTCACCTTGTTGCTAAAAGATGGGGCTTCTTCATGGGCTGACAATATTTGTTTATTTTGACAAAAGTAATATTTTAAGCTACATGAATGTAAACCAAAAAGCCAGTTAGCTTTGTGATTCCTTGCCATACAATTTGCCCAAAAGTCCACATAACTTACTGACTAATGTAGAGCAAGTGAGTTGAATTTTTCCAAGGATTAAGTGAAAGCCAGAAAAGATAACAGATTTCCAGCTCTTATTTATAGCATCCCCCCTTTGTGAGCATCAACCAATCAATTCACTGGTAAGGATTTTACAGTATAGAAATTTTCATTTCAAAATGTTTCATTATCCAGAAATAGCAGTCTTCCTATGTGAAATATAAACACATAGATGTATGAGCAAATGGACATGTTTTTGCCAATCTTTAGCTTGCAAATCAGCTTTGCAACCAACCATCCCTTTCATAATTGTTCTTAATGAATAATAATTACATGACATTGTTTATACACTGTGAAATATTTTCACAACCTACTGCCAAAGTCATCTAGTATGTGTCACAGAGAATAACCCATTAACCCTTTAAATTTCAGAGGGTGAAAATCGATAAGGGCCACTTGAGAGTGTTTAAAGCATCCAGTGCAATCTTTTCAGACTTTGACCTCTTTCGACCTTCACAGAAAAGAAAAGGGTTCTTGTACTCAATAAGACCGATCCACATACCAAGTATGACCTTAATCCTCCTTGTCAGTTTTGAGTTACTGTGTTTACAAACAAGTGTCACATACACACACACACATGCTATCACCATCGCATAGATATTATTACGCCTCCAGCAACAAGGATCCCTAAACTTTTAAGTGTTTGGTAACTTATGATGAAACTACACAGCTGTTTGTGTAATGAAGCCAACCGTGACCATTTACACCCAAAATTACTCTATATGTTTTAGTATAACACTGGCCTTCTAGACCTTATTTCTAGTTTGGTGACCATCATTGCATAAATATTCCTGTCCTGCACTCTTGCTGTTAGCCACAAATGCAGTAGAAGGGTGTGCAAATGCTGTCAAATATTCATTTCACAGTTTCAGTCAAATGTTTTATGATATTTTTTTTTCGGAACAGGTTTTTGAACCCCTTTTAAATAATCTTTCCTTATTTCCTTCCTGCATATTTAATACCTTTAAAATTGCATGTCAATTGTAGGGGCAAGAAATCCTGGGGGCAATTCTGATATGCATACCTGTGGCTACTTGAGCATTGTGATAGACATAACTGCCTTCCATGCCAGCCGATATAACTAAATAAATAAATGGTGAGAAACGAAATACTTACGCATCCACCCAAGTAATAGGTGTTGTATCAAACTGCTTTCTGGAAGCAACTTTGGCAAGTTCAATTTCGGCATACTTTGATCGGTGGTCTTGTTGATGGAAGAACATCACTATGGATTCACTGTTACCAAGCAACGAAGGCAATGAGGCAGGGTTTAGTTCTGGCTGTCAATTAAACATACAGTGAGAAAAAAAGGCAGACACATAAATACATTAGATTACATACACATTACACAACACATTACATACACTTAACATACTGTACAATTATTGAAATTGAAAACTATTTATTTCCACTTCACCATAACATAAACAAAGTGAACATATAATATTTGAATATACAATACAAAATACATTCCATAGGAATTAAAAAATTGATATATATACAAATGATGTGAAGTGGGGGAGACCTGGCAGAAGCAGAGCTTATCAAAGCCAGGCCACCAACAAAAAACACCCCCCCCCCTCCACCAAAATACACCTAAACAGGAAAAGAAACTAGAAACTTTACATGTGCTTATTAAATAAAGACCGTTTAAGTTGTTTTTTTAAAATGTAAAATTGATTTTGAACTATTGACCTGGGTATCTAGAGTATTCCAAAACCTAGGACCAGTGTATCTAACAGTTAGTTGTGAAGTTGCAGAATAGGTATGTTCACGAAATAAATTTGATTGTTGTCTGGTATTATATGGTCATGAATTGTATTAGTAGGAGTGAAAAAAGATGAAAACTTTGTTGGAAGCAAGTTTTCCCGCCACTTGAACATAAAAATACCCAACTGATAATGATAAATGTCAAAAATTGTCAGTAACTTAAGCTCACTAAATAAATGGGAGGTATGATCACGATAAGATGCATTACAAATTATTCTTACAGCTTTTTTTGTAGGAGAAAGAAGGAGTTCACTTTATTGGGAGAAGAGTTTGCCCAGGATATAGCACAATAATGAAGATGAGGAATTATTAAAGTTTTTTATAAATAGAGAGTAGAATATTATTTGGAATAAATGATTTAATTTTATACATCACACCTACAATTCTAGCAACATAAGTTTGTACTTTATGAATATGTGGCTTCCAATTCATATGATTATCAATTATCACACCAAGGAATATAGTAGTGCTAACATTACAAATCAGCTGATTATCAATCTTTATATTTATATCAGAGACTGCTTTTTGGTTAGGACGAAAAATCATGAAGTTTGCTTTATCAATGTTTAAAGATAATTTATTAGCCAAAACCAAACAGATACTTTTTTTAGTTCCTGGTTGACAATCGCTGAGCCATGTTGTAAATTTTTGTGACTGAAAAAAATATTAGTGTCATCGGCAAATAATATGAAAGAAAGAATTGTTGAAGTTATATCATTAATATAAATGAGAAAAAGTAGAGGACCAAGAACAGACCCTTGGGGAACTCCACATGTAATTGAATTCATGGTGGAAGAGCTAGACTTAAAAGTTACAAACTGTTGTCTTCTAATACCATAATGAGAAAGTTTTCTTAAGAGGAAGTCATGATTTGTGGTATCAAATGCCTTTGACAAGTCCAAAAAAATTCCAATCCCAAAGTGTTTATTGTTAATGGCATTTGCGACTTTGTCGATTAAATCAATAATCGCCAGATATGTTGCATGATTTGGACGAGACCCATATTGATTATCACTGAGTATATTATATTTGAAATAATATCCACTAAAGTCATATATCTGATCTCTTGTAGAGTTTGCGGCATCCAGTATGTTGGCAAAACCAAAACCACCCTCAAGAAGCAATACTATGGTCACAGATCCACAGTCAACACCATGAAGACTGAGACCCCAGTTGGAGAACACTTTAACCTTCCCAACCATAACATTAACGACATGTCCCTACAGGGGATTGAATCCTTAGGTAGCCGTCCTGACCTAGTACAAATCAGCAGAGAGAGGCTGTGGATGCAACGCCTTCGCACCATTCAACCTCATGGGCTCAACATTCAGGAAGGACATGACTAACTTTCTTTTGTTCCCCCCTCCTTCTCCCCCCCTCCCCCCTATCACTCTTCTCAAAGCTCTCTTCCACCCTTTTTTCTCCACACCTTTCTGTCTTTGTCCTTCTCCAGTTTATTCACTACCGCCTTCCCTTAATCCTCTCTTTGTCCCTCCACTGTTTATCTCCTACCTCTCCTCTTTCCCGGTTGGTTTCTTTCTTTCTTCTCTCCATTCCTTGTCTACTAATCCCCTTACATCTTTCTCTTTGTGTTCACCATGCTTATTAACCTGTCTGTATTCTGTGCGTGTTTTTGTCCCTTCTGTTACTGTTACTTGTCATTTAGCCTTTGAAGAAGATCCTGCTAGGATAGAAACGTCAGGCCAATTTACTTTTACACATATATTATATTTGGCACGATAAGAATAAATTCGATTAAATACTATCTTTTCAAGGATCTTGGAAAGAAAGGGTAAAAGAGAAATAGGTCTATAATTTTTCTCATCTGTAACATCACCTGATTTATAAATTGGCAGGACTCGAGCAATTTGTAAATTTTGAGGTATATACTACACTTGAACCAAGCGAATGGTTGAAGATATGCAAAAGGGGTTCACCAATCTCGTCCATACACTTTTTTATAATACTACCCTTAATATTATCAAAACCGGCTGCCTTATTATTATCCTGATGATTTACAATTTTGATGATCTCAACTAAGCCTGTATGAAAAAGTAAAAAATAATTTTCAAAAGATCCCTTTAAAAACTTTCAATACCTATACCTGTATCATTAATCTTAGATGCTAAGTTATTACCCATGTTTACAAAAAAATTATTAAAGGTGTTAGCAAAACCAGTTGTGTCTGTTACCTTGACATTGTTCTCTATAAGGTGAGTGATCAGGTAGTGTATTTTTTTTTACAATTCCTATTCATAACTTGGTTTATTACTCTCCATGTCCCTTTTATGTTACCCTTATATTGATCAAACTTTGAGTTAAAATATAATACTTTAGCTGTTCTAATAGATTGTGTTAAAAATATTTTTTTATGTAGTATCAATCAGTTTGTTGCAGACTAGGATTAGACAAGTACTTCTTATAAAAATTATTTTTCTTATGAATAGATTTTAAAAGATTGTTAGTAATCCAAGTAAACCAAGCCTTGTTTTATAAAGTTTCATAAAAAATATTCATAAAGGAATTATACGCGTCGTCAACATCATCAATTGAAAGACAAGACCAGTCAACCTGACGCAAGTGAAGTTTAAGACAGTCAATATTATTATCAGAAGTATTACGCTTCATTGTGAAAGAGTGGTCATAAGACTTAACATTGTCTTTGAGACCAGCCAGCGTTACTATACAAATAGGTAAGTGATCGCTGACATCAGAGATGATAATACCTGATGAGCTATTATGTTTGTGATCATTAGTAAATATATTATCTATGAGTGTAGCAGATGTAGGAGATACCCTAGTTGGCTTATCAATGGTAGGTACGAAAAACGAATATAACATGTTGATAAAGTCCGCTACATAATCGTGTGTATCAACCTCTAGCAAATTAATATTAAAATCGCCTAAAATGTAGCATGTTTTTGAACAAACACCAGCTGATTTTAATGAATCATTAAATGTAGTGTTGAATTGATTGATACTAAGATTGCTACTAAGATTATTTGATCTGGGACACACAATGTGAATCTTGATCACCTTAGCAAACTCCAAAAAGGAGCTATTCGTCACATTACCCATTCCGCACCAAGGGAACACACTAGTTCGCTATTCAGAGAAACTAAACCTGCTTAAACTCGATGATATCAGCAAAATGAAGCTTGCGGGTTTTACTTACAAATCATGGAATGGGTTACTGCCGGAAAATTTCCACAGTTTTATTAATAGTAACAAAACTTTTTATCACTATCAAACGACATACTTATAATGCACAACGTAATTTTTACCGTACCACTATAGGAACCTATAGCTTTCGTAACCTTATAATTAAAACATGGAATTCCCTTTCAGATAATATAAAGACCAAAAAGTCGTTGAGTTTATTTAAGAAGTATTTAAGAAAATACATCATCACAACATACTAATACGGTCTTTATGCTATATTTATATATATTAAGTAATTACATGTATAGCTAAATTCTTTATGTACTAGGACAATCTTATCCTGTCTAGTTATTACTCCTTAAAGTATCTGTATCATTCTGCTCATTCAACTTGTATTATATTTTTCTTCTTTAACCAGGGAGTCTTCTACTCTGTTAAGCCAATTCAGGCTTTATAGAAGACTTCCTTTCAC
>JAIPMN010012938.1:0-13926 GCA_020650975.1 Apostichopus californicus
ATTACAGGCAAAAACTAGGGGGGGTTGATTGTGTGGGCCAACCCCCCCTCTTCAAAAAGTGGGGGGGTTAAAACCCCCCCAACCCCCCCTGTTTCTCCGCCCATGGTATCAGTCGAGTTTGTGCTTTGTTTTGTGTACATCAACGTACGATGATCTCGCGTGGACAGTTATGCCCACTACTGTAGGTATGTAAATATAATGTTGATAATTATTCCGTCTGCAGGGTTTAACAAAGAATGTGTTCCTTATTTCCTCCACTTTTTATTTGCCTACACATATTGTTGTTGGAAATTCAAATATGTGGTATAGATCAACTGTGACTCAGTCCCAACCTTTCTCGTCTTTTTAGGAAAAATTCAAAGAAATATACTTCATAAAGTAAGTGTATGATTTACTTGTCAAGGCTCCGTTTAGCTAATTTCGAATGCGCCTCCATAAAAAACAATTGTAATCGTTAGTGGTTTAGAGAAGATTTGTTGCCTCGATCGTTCATCTACATACCATCAATCATTTACAGGATTTTCTGGTGGCAAGCAATTACAATTAATACTGAAGAGAAAAATATTCCACATTGCTACTTGAAAACCACATTTCAATATCTTGCCCCTTACTCTGGATATGGTTGATTGAATGTAACCTATTTTGACTGGCCAAATCTTAAATTACTCTGGGAGTTGGGTCATAGGCGTAGGAGGCGGGGAGGGGGTGGGGAAGCTGCAGGTCCCCAACCAAATATTTTTGTGAAAATTCGGGCGATATGCTGAGAATTTTTCGGGCACCTACTGAAAGATAAATAAATTGCGATGATGTAGCTAAAGGAAGTCAATAGTTTAAAAAATAATCTCCTTGGTAAATTAAAATAAAGTTAAGCTTGCTCGACTAATTCGCCATTAGTACTAATGCCATTACTAAATGTAAAACGACTTCCCCCAAAATGATCACCAATAGGTAATAACACGGCAAATGGGGTAACATACGCCCATTAAAAGCCCCATTGACTTACACACTAAATCACAAAAGTAATGTGGTCTCTAAGTCTAGATAGAAGTTTTCACTAGCTAAACGCTACCCATCACCGGATCGCTGACAAGTTGGCCTTTCATGGCACCATCAATTTTCCGTATCATGACCATGTAGATTTTTTGCTATCCGAGCCGGAAGTTTTCGTCACTTGTAAACAAACCTCTTCACTCAGTGGTAAACAATTTTCCTACGCTGCTCCTGGGAGGCCTTAAAGGGGTCTAAAATTGCCTCAATTGACCCAATTTTCTCACTACATGTACTTCCATTCACGCTCTTCAACATGCAAGCCACAACAAACTAGATCATGATTGATAACAGGTCAAAAAATATGTTCTCCTGCTGCTTTTTGGCACTTTTCCTGAAACAGGAGAACACTTGGGACGGATTGATATAGACGCTAATAGGAGTATGCCACCATGATTGTATGTAATTGACATGCGATGCCGATGCATGCCTATGATATGTAGCGCGCGAAACATATTGGTTTATATTTTTCGGGCAAGTCGTTACAGCCCCCCCCCCCCCCAATCAAATTGGGCTCCTACGCCTATGTTCACTGCATTAGGTATGTTACGTCATCTGGGCTAATGCTCTTCAAAAGCTTCACCGTGACTAATAAGGCTAATATAATCGTTTGACTTATCCTTGAAACCGGATACATTTGGAATAATTGCTTAACTGTCAAAGTTCTCTCTTCTCCTACTTAAGAATGTTATCAAAATGTAACTCTTCTGCAGAAATGTTCTTTTCCTCTGCAAACCTGATGGCAAATTATGAAGAAAATCGAAGGTATTTTCATCTGATGCGCACTATAGCTATACTAATTAGGACATCATCCATTCTGCTGTCAGCAGACTGCTGTTGCCAGATGAATTTAACAAATAAAATTTTATTAAAAAATTTTACATTCGTGATACAAAATGCTATGAGGATGATTTCAGCCTTTTCAATGATTCTTCATTTTTTCCGCAAGTTTGCTAAACCATCACATTCAGCCTCCGAACTACCAGAAAATCCTTCAACGGTAGAGTTCATGGCAAATTAGTTGTATGCCACCTTTATGTGGGAAGGGAGAAACATAAGAGGGGGGAGCATAAGAGGGGGGGGGGAGATAAAAGCTGTAGATAGGAGAGAATGGGAAGCAGTAGGAGGAAGGAGAGAATGAGTGGACAGGTATTGGAGGGATACGATAGGGAGGGAGAGGAAAATGTCAACTGTGGTGCCCTGTACTAAACCAGTTTGGCTACCATTATTTTATTGAAAACTATATGAGGTTTGAGTCCTTGCTGGGCACAGGTTTTTTTATGGAGGAAATCAATAGGTTGGTCTACTTTCTACTGATTAACTCTACTTACATTCATTGGGAAAAGAAAGAGAGAGAAACAATTGAAGCAAAATTGTATTAGAATTCAACTGATGATTTATTCCCTTATGTTTACCATGTGTAACCCTAAGAAAGTTGTACAGGGCGTTTACCATTACATGTTTATCCCCTCCCTGCAACCCACCCCCCCCCCCAAGCCCCCATTACTCCTCTCCCATTATCTACCATTTCTGGTCTTTCTCATTAGTAACACACTGCAACTCATGGTTGGTGATATATCATTTTAAATAAAGAAATTGTCTTCAATTACACTGAAAACTGAATTTCTCTATACATAGATGGATGGGTTTTTTGTTAATTGAATTTTGTTATAGTTTAGTTTAGTAGAAAAAGGGATCAGGAGGGACACTTAAGTCCCCATCAAGGACCCTATAATGTTGTTATGTATTGTCATGAATTTATGAGTATATTAAGCTCCATAAATGATGTTCTTCTTGAGTAAGATAGATATTGTGGTACATACAGGATATACAGCAGTCATTTCATTATAACAAAAAACACATTTTATCTGATATTATGAATGAACCAATTCTGACTCAGTAATTGTCATCTAACCATTATACATGCCAGGAACTTAGGAAGATTCAACATTTTTATCTCATTGGATAGAAACAAACATCTATAAAAGCATATTATCTATCTGTACTATATGATTTAGCTGTAAGCTTGTATCACATCATACACTGCTAAAAAATTGCTGTATTTCCAAATGTGAACATGGCAAACCCTAGTAACTTTCAACACAGCAACTGGTTGTATTTTATCACTTATAATTATATCATAATTCACTCACCAACACATTCACTCAAGAAATAAGAGTCAATGAAAATTGTATGTTTGCATGCTATGTAGTATTTCTAATCAGCTATGAAAGTTTAAGGCCAGCCTCGTAGCCTGTGCAAACTGTTGATGTTTGTATTGAAGTAAATTAGTAAAAGAAGTGCTCAAAGACTTGAGAACATTTGTTGTAACATTAATGCAGTTCACTGACAAAACACTATTTATCTTATGTTTTTATTTATTTTTCTTTGTTAGGAACACTTGAATATAAACCAGAATTGCTCAACCCCAGTTCATTAATGGTTGTTACCAGTTTGCAACATTTTGATTGCTATATCATACAAGATGAAGACCTGGTTTTGATGCCACTGTACTTTTTCAACTATACCATGTTAAATACAGCAAAATACTTGATTGTTTCTATTGAATTCATATCAGCTTAATAAATGGAAGTAAGAAATACATTTTGATATAAATTGGCAAATTTTAAAAATGTCTAGTGACTTATGACATGTCATACAGTTTCAAAATGAACGAAGAATTTGCAGTTACTGTTACTTGTCAGGTCTCTTCTTAAAAAATGTAGGAAATTTCTAAAAAAAAGAAGAATTGATTGGCAATATCTTTGATTCGTATAGTTGTATGCATATCAAGGCATGATGTAAGATGATTTTAAATTCTTGAAATATGTCTGTTAAATGGCTGAAAATCATTCTCTGTATCAAATCAACCATAAAAGAAGGATTCAGCAGCTCCCTCTTCTCATCCCCCCCCCCTCCACCCCTGCAACGAAAAACAAAAGCTTCAGGAGAGACACAACGGGGCAAATGAAGCTGAATCTCACATTAACCTATCATATAAGTTTCTCACATTTGACCTATGACATAACAGTTACACACAATTGACCTATGACATAACAGTTACACACATTTGACCTATGACATAACAGTTATGCACATTTGACCTATGACATAACAGTTACACACAATTGACCTATGACATAACAGTTACGCACATTTGACCTATGACATAACAGTTACGCACATTTGACCTATGATATAACAGTTACGCACAATTGACCTATGACATAACAGTTACGCACATTTGACCTATGACATAACAGTTACGCAGTAAATATGGCACTGTGTGAACACTCATCACGAATCAGAGTAAGGTTTGGCAGCCACTAATAATTGAGTAAGTTATACTAACTCTGTGTGACATTTGCTTTGGGAAGTAAAAGTCTTTGATAGATGCACTTTATCATTCCATTCCTTTCCTCTATGAAATATCTCACACGGCAACATTTATGAGGAGATTATTCCAATACATACCAAAAAGGAACATTTTAAGTATTGTCTCTACCTGTTCTTATTTAGCATCATCTTTATAAGTTTTCATAAGAAAAAATCTATCAATATCTTATAACTTCCCGGATGGACGTTTCGATTACATTTGATATAAAGAATACTTGTGAAAAATAGAAATAAATACGATTTATAGTTTCAAGGGAAACTTCCTGGAAGGCCTCAATTTGACTGGAATGATTCATATTTCAGCTTGTAGTGATAAAATAACAAAAACGAATCAAACATTAAGCTAGTAGGTTGCAAGCATGTCTATGATTATTAATTGCATCTAATTGACGACTGGTTTCTTCTTCCTCGGATCTTGAAAACAAACGAGGCAAAGAGAATCATCATCTCGAGAAGCAGTATAACTGGAAAATGAAGCATAAAAAAAATATGAAGATAACATCAACCTTGAATATGATATATACAATAACATAACTATAAGAATATATATGAAATCGTTCTATATTTTGGTCATATCCTTGAAACTAGCTCAAGTTTTTATTTTTATTGTGCATGTGCTTTTGTGTGCATTCAACCAGCACATGGTTTTCTTTGATTAATTTGTTAGTTTATCTTTTCAGTTTGACTACTCAGTTACCCGGTGTTATCTCCTCCTAATGGCTAATTTTAATTTGAGAGCAGCCCTTCATTGTATAAATCTATTAATATGAGTATTTAAAGATACTGCTCATCAATAGTGACAATGGCACTGAAGCAATGGTAACTTACACCTGCAGAAAATAACAAATTGAGCCACCTACTTCAAAACCTAGTTCAAACACCTGGGTGAGACACAAACTTGCAACACTGACTTAAAAACTTAGTTGAAACACCTTGTTGACACACCAACTAGAAACACGAATTAAATAACCTAGTTCAAACACCTGGGTGAGACACCAACTAGAAACACAAATTAAATAACCTAGTTCAAACACCTGGGTGAGACACAAACTTGCAACACTGACTTAAAAACTTAGTTGAAACACCTTGTTGACACACCAACTAGAAACACGAATTAAATAACCTAGTTCAAACACCTGGGTGAGACACCAACTTGCAACACCGACTTATAAACTTAGTTGAACACATTGTTGAAACATCAACTAGAAATAACAAATTGAAACAACGACTTAACACCTTAGTTGAAACACTTGGTTGAGACACCAAGTTGAAACACTGACTTAAATAACCTAGTTGAAACACCTAGTTGACACACTAACTTGAAACAAAGAATTAATAATTTAGTTGAAACACTTGGTTGAGACACCAACTTGAAACACCAACTTAAATAACCTAGTTGAAACACCAACTTTAACACCTACTTCAATAACCTGGTTGAAACACCAGTTTGAAAGACATACTATATACCAAGTTTTAACAGCAAATTTAACTTCCATTGCAAGCACCTCAGTTGAAACGCTCAACTGGAAGCACCTACTCGATTCCCCTAGATGATAGAAAATACTGGTAACTATATACTAACATGAGGTGTCTTGATGCATGGAAGAATGAATACCATAAGACTCCCATACTTTGGCTATATAAAACAAAATGTACAGTGCATACTAACAAAAATTGGGTCAGAGCTTTCAAGCATGCCATAAACAAATTTGACTCACGTGTCACCCTTTGCGACAAGTAAACACTGATTCTTTGTCAGTTCATATTTTGTCTTTTTGCTGTCTCCTACTGCCAGGATAGACTTCCCTTCCTGGAAGATAAACAAAACCAAAAAACTCAAGTATAAAATAAAATATGAATAAAAATATGAATAAAATATGAATAAAATATGAAATAAAATATGAAAAGCACTTAAAGAGCCTGTGTAAGGATATGTGTAAAAGTAAGTTGGCCTGATGTTTCGATCCTGCTAGGATCGAAACGTCAGCCCAACTTACTTTTACACATTATTTTTCATATCAGATTATATATTTCGATATCAGCTTACCAAATAACGAATATTTTATTTCATTGCGATATACTTTTCACTTTATTTACGTTGGAGTTGCAACACTGATAATGGTTA
Source organism: Apostichopus californicus (assembly GCA_020650975.1). NCBI lineage: Eukaryota > Metazoa > Echinodermata > Holothuroidea > Aspidochirotida > Stichopodidae > Apostichopus > Apostichopus californicus. The sequence goes on from JAIPMN010012938.1 coordinate 6,569, forward strand.
CAATACCAGTTGTAAAAGCTGACCCTAGCTTTTTTTTTTCATTTCGTAGCCAATGGCTACTATTTTTCCCGTTCTGTAGTCTGTGCAGCACTGTCATTAACTGTGATATTGCGACTCCTCGTTATAAATGTACAGCGCCCCATGTATGTATTACAGTGTTCTTTACTTGCTCCATTAATCTTTACTGTGAAACGTTAAGTCTTTCATTAACATCTTTGATTGTACTGGCCTACAAGTTGGTAATCATACATAACACTAAATCATACTTTAGGCCAGTTCCACGAAAATGATGAATCAATTGCTAATCGGTAATCGGCCAATTGTCACAGGAACTATTCGGTAATCGGAAAACCGATTATCATATAATCGGTAGAACACTAATCGTGGAGAAATCTTGCTACATTCTCTCTGAATCAATTACTCACAAGCTGCCACATCCAGACTTCTGCAGCCTCGCAGCCACCCTCCTCCTCTCCCGGTCCCCACATCACCACCTGTACATAAAGAAGCAGTCAAAATAGAATGAATTAGTCATCTCCTATCTTCATTTTCAGTATACTTTGCAAAGCTGATTAACAGTGCAAAATCTTCAATACACATTTGATAATATTTATTATAGAAAAAAAGGCATCTGGCAATATATATAGGTAAAAAAGTACTAAACTGGAAGTAGATTCTGAAAGCTATAGTTGGAAGAAACCAAACGGACAAATTAATCATTCTCTCCTCTCTTTCTTCAGTTTTCTTTTATTTCCTTTACATGGAATTGGATCATTTATTTCATAACGTAATAAAGGAGTGTTTTATTATTTTGAAATTTTCCTGTGTACGGAATTGGAAAGAAGAAGTTAGCATGATATGTCTCAATTTGATCACTTTAGTACAGCAGCTTCCTATGCAACATAGCTTAATAGCTTCAAGGTTCAAGTGCTTTATCTGGTCGATTCAAAGATAAAAGAAGAAATAAGATATTCTACAGCAAAGCTTTATTTGTTTGCTTTTCAATCTTCTTCTTTTTCTTCTTTTTCTATTTTTGATTGCAAACTTCCATGATATTTCTTTTTTTCCCCTTGTTCCTGTTGTGATTTTGGTGGACTAAACAAAACAGATATTTTCATCTACTTTAACTATTCTTAAGGAACAAATACAGTATTAGATACTAACTGTGTAGACTGTGGCAATGAGGGTGCAAAATGCAGCTTGTACACAGCGGAAAGGCAGAAGGTACGCACAATTGCCCTTGGTAACGTCTCTACCTTTCTAAGAGGTGAACAAACTTCAAGCAATTGTAACTGAATTGTATTCCAATAAAATATGTAAATGGAATTTTATGTTGCCACAGAGTTGTGAGGTTATTTGCACATTGTAAATATGATTGTTTGTTCACATGAAACATCAAGCTTTTGACCTTTTAAGAAAAGATGGGACAAGTGACTCACGCTGAACTGGTAACCATCCCCGTACAAAGCCTTCTTGCCATTTTTCTTAATCTCTTCTCTGTTTTCATCGATCCATTCTTGCAGTGAGAATGGGTCTTCAAGGGTACTCTTGAGATCAATGGTCACAGGAGGCTTTTCCAGTATTGTCCCTACAGAAAACAATTGTACATGGTGATCTTGAAATATGCTGCTGGTTATTGTAATGTTCAAAACAACAAAAGGGATGGTGGGTGGAGGGTAGAGGAGAGGAAAGGGAGAACAATAACAGTAACATAGGCCTGAATACGGTAGGTCTTGCATTGTATTACCTTCCCCGACTTGACAATAGAATAATAATATAACAAGTTATCTTTCACAGGACAAGGAAATGATTGTAACACTACTGCATCACTTGGGTGGTGATACTGATATGTAACACGTCAAGATAATGAACACTGTTTGAAGATTAACGACTGAATTATGCATTCAGAATAATGAGATCTATATAATGAATGCTATATGACAAGAAAAGGAGATAATAATCCATCGATATAATGAATATCACATTTCAAAACACAAAGAACACCAAACACAAATAAGCCATACACTAAATTAAAAAACACTACACTAATAATGAGCACCACTTGAAGAAGATGAGTACTCCATGAATATAACGAACACCACATTTACATAATGAACACCGCATGACAAATAATGAACACTACAGGAAATAAATGACCAATGTTCCCACCATTTGCATATATATGATGAACACCACATTTACATATAATGAAACACTACATGAAGATAAAGAACACTGTACATTACTATAATGGTCGCAACGAACACTTCATGAAAGTAACAAACTTCACATAGTAACATAATGAACACTACTGAACATTCAGACATTGACCACAACTGACATAACATGAATACAACTTTGATATTATTGAACACTACTGCACCTGGAATTGGTTTGCCCGTCTTGCATTGCTCCGAGGCAAAGAAACGTTTGATGACAGGTCCCAGCTGTGTTCCTAGATCAGTGCAGTGGAACCATTCTTCATACAGGGGCTTGGTTGTGCCCTCAACGTAGTACCTGCTCACACAAAATTAAGAAAGATAAAACATGATATGGTGGAAAGAAGAGAAATTGTGACTCGTTGACAGTGGTAGTAACTACCTGTAGGGGTGTCCACCTTGGGGCGACCCTGTCCCAATAGTATACCATGATAGGTCCCTCCCTCATCATAAAAATGACTAATGATGCATCATGTGATATTAAAAAGGGGACCTCAAGGAGTCTCCTAATTAAGCTGCACTCTTCTGTGCACATTCAACATGCAAACGAAGTCTTTTGCTGACTGACTAATCATAGCTCATCAGTGTAGCAATTCAGTTTGTAATAAGATTATGTCAAGTCAACATCACACTGTTGATAAACTTGGAAGAGTCACTTAACTTTGGAAAAGCCTACAATGGTTTTCTAGATCACTTCCTTTCGTAACATAAATTGAACTTTCCATATTGACACATTATTTGTATATATTATTATTATAGTATGTTACAAAGGAACAAAAATAAATAAATGAAATGAAATAAATGAAATTTAGGTGACTCATGACTCATCATCATAACAGAGACGGTGATGATGATGATGAAAAGTTCCCTCAACCAAAGGTAAAGGTTTCTCCAGCCCACTAAAAGAAGACCAATTAATATACTATATAGGTACATATTTTCAATTACATAATTAAAACTGAAATTCTAGTTGACCACAATCCTGTTCAATGAACTGCATGTATAGTTGTTCGTGCTGTTAACTATTACGCTGTACTATAGCGATGAAAGAATGAAAATGTACTAGCTTGTATCTTTTCTCTTTCAAACTGTAACATTTGTGACAGACTGCGTACATCCACCATACTTGCTTCATTGCATAAGCTTTCCTTAAATATTTATATCCTGGCCGCAAATATGTAAAACTACCATCTTTACCTTAGCCCGTCCTTCTCACTGAGATCCCTCTCCCGCTCGAGTACCAAGCCGATAGTCTCGGCATCCCTCTGTGGGGAGTGAGGAGTACTACCACGCAACAGAAATATCTGACACAGAAAAAAATAAAAAAATAAAATAAAAAAATATATATATATATAAAAAAAACACAGAACTAAAAAGTAACCAAACTTGCCGAGTACCTTAACTTCCTTAAGCAACCTAATATTATCTAATGTATTTTGCAAAGCACTTTCTGTCTTCTTTTCTTGAGAATATGCTAACATCAACAGACAAGTTCTATCTTAACTCTATTTGTGTGACTGTGACTTCAGTTTCTGTATAGTGACTACAGTCACTATACAGAAACTGTTATCATATGATTATATTCAAATATTAACTGACACACAAACAATGATATCTTAATTATTCTAATAAAGAGATAAATTTCCCTCACTTGTTTGGTTTTTTGGGACCCCAGATTTGAACATGGAAATTAATGTGACGTAATTTTCTATGTTATCAATGGATATTGTGTGTCCAAAGTGTACCCCATGACAAAAAAAACAAGCATAATCTCTAAAGATATTATCAAATTTTGATTCAACGTTTACATTATCTCTTTTGGAATTCTTGACTGAATCTCTTTAGGTGCTAACTTAAATGTAAGTTTACACATCTTACAAAAAAACAAAACAAAATTAGACAATTGATTATAAAAATAGTAGTAAAATAATACCTGGCCTTCCTTTATTGGTATGTCTTTGTGTTTACCTTGTTCCACCACTTTAAGACACATGTCACCCTTCACCATATAAAAGAGCTGAAATTGAAAATAGAACAAATTATCAACATTTGTTTTCTGCAAGTCACAATTTACAATGACTAAAGTGACTGTTTACTATCATTAGTTCAATAAAGAACAAGGAATATGAATCACAATCAGTGTTGTAGAATATAACAACTTCAAGTGATGACCTCAACCACCCATTTTCCAAACTGAACAAATTTGATCGCAATTAGTGTAGTTTATCACCATCTAGTGATCTTATGTTGGCATGAGCAACCTTTTCTGTAGAGTTTGGTGAACTTTAAAGACAATTTGACTCTAAAAACTTGACAAAATTGCAGTTAAGTAAGGTGTCATTAAGTTGACTGGCCAGCTTGCCAAACTGGTATAGGGGGGAAAAACTATTGAATATTTCTCATTTGTTTTGCATCTGGATTTGATATGATCCCAAACCATGTCTGGTAGACAAAATGATTGTCAGCAGTAATCAGCAGTTATTTTTTTTTTACGACGCTTAAGCGACCACAAATGTGGGAGAAACCCGCAAGGGCTTATGGATTACAACTTACACGTCGGGTGGCTTCCAATTCAACATTTTAACTCAAATTTGGAATCTTTTCAATTTAGAAAGTCATTTCAGATGGGAAAACCGTAGATTGCTCTTGGATGAAAAACCCACCTTACTATGACCCGGCCGGGTATCCAACTCCGAACCTCCCGATTGCTAAGCCTCATTGCTTCAAATGCCACCTCCTTTATTCACTTGGCCACAGTAAGCAAGTAAAACTTCTTACTTACTGAATACTAGATAGGCCTAATTAACGCTCATTTGGGTGCAAAGCTCTTGAAGTTTGTCTAATACCTTGATCCATTGCAATTTACCACTCATTACATTTGGAATAACCAATGAAAGTTGGGAACCACTGAACTAAAACCCCCACAAAGCTGCTAAAGACCAATTAAAGAAACAGTGTTGTTATGTCTAATAATTAAAAACTTAAATCTTCCTATTTTTTTTAATTGAAAATTTAAATTTTCAAATGCTATTAGAAATAGAATAATAAAATAATAAATAACAAAAATAAGAAAAAATATAATGTAATAAAATAAAATGTAATATTTTCTAAACTACATAAGAAGATCTCTGTAAACATAACTAGGCCTAGTTCAAGGCAATTTCTTCTACATTACCTCCTCTCCTTCTTCAATGTGATAATCCTTCCTCTGATTGGGTCCACCAACAAAGAAGGCTTTCATCTGTCCCCTGTTATGCCTGCAATCATAAAATAATTTAAAAAAATTAAATGCAACACGCTCGATCTAAACACAATCTTATACACACTGTTCATGTGTATACACTTTCCACGTATCCATCTTATGCAAATGCAGTTGCAAAGATTGGTTGTGACCTGGCAGAGGCCTAGCAGTTTCTATCACACAAAAACAAAATAAACAGGTGACAAAACACAAATTTTTACTTTGTTAAAAAAATAGCTGCTAAATGGAAGGATGCCATTCTCATATAGGCTAGTACGAACTAGGGGTTACCCTGGAAAAACAAGTTGAGTTGGCTAAAAGTCACACTAGTAACAGTGATAAGTTATTATATTAACACTACAGTACAACTACAGGCCTAGGGCCTATATTACTAGTACTTAGACATCTCTTCTGAATCTGAATGAGTTGAGTCATCTAAAAATCCTTCTAGAGCCTAGAGGACATAAACCGAGCGCTTCAAAATATGAGTACGAGTATAAGTTATGAGTTAACAAAACAAGAATTTGTAAAATTGATCGGCACTTTGCACACCGAAGGGCCAATTCGAATGGAAACCGTTATAGCATAGACCTTAGTATAGCCGCTAGTGTAGCATGTTACTAGTGTAGGCCATGGACTATACTATTCCCAACTGTCCTTTAACCCCTATTACTTAGACTAACGTTCACAGACCCAAGTTTGTAAAGCAAGTCTCTATCCGTAAACTCACATCATTTTGTTACATACGGGAGGAAGAAAGAATTTTTTGTTTTCTTCAATCCACTTATCCACATCGTTTACGATGACACCTTCAGCGGGTTCCTCTGTTGCCATTGTGAATAACTTCTGATACTTTGACTCTTTGAGTTTTTCGTCGAGCTGGTGCAATGGATCCAACTATTGTATTTCTTAGTGCATAGTACTCTATGATTTCGATGATATAGCTATTGCCGTATATGCGGGCATGAACGAACACCTACTTTTCACGTTCATACAAAATTAATGCCCTGCGTGGCTGGTCTTTGTAGAGTAAATGCTCATTGTAATTTTTGAAAGGTAGGTGTAAAAAGTGCGACATTTCCATGCTTATACACAGAACTGCCAGTTATAACCAGAGCCGAGACACTGCTCTGGTCGGAAGAAGTTCCTATATAATTATTTATTCCTTGGGCAGTAGTACCATTTTGCTTACAGCATAAAAATATGATCCATTTAGCGTTATTAATGTTAGCAGAATTTTGTGGAAGGTGCTACGTAAACGTGGTTATTTTCGAACTGACCGATGTACATGTTTCCTAAACTCTCGATATTGATTGGTTTATAGAACCACACCTCCTACACACCTCCTGGAGCGTAAGCTGCATCTCAAATCTGTATTTATTAATCAAGAAAGTTGGGGATTTCCACTGTGTTCCACAAGGAAGTCTGTCGACCCTTGTCGACCTCTGTATTTAGAGAGTTACCACGTACTATATTCCACTGTGTTCCATTTGTAACTACTAAAAGGTGACTAAAATGTTAGTTAAAAGTGACCAAGCTATTGTTGAAATTATTATTATCATTATCTAACTAGAAATTATAATGTTTTCCGGATCCAGAGAAATTAATGTTGCCGGGATATTTTGAGGTAATTTGAAAATTTGCCTCCTCAAATTAATGACTCGAGTCCATTGATCGTGCAATATGCCATAAATACTAATAGATTAATATGTTTATAGTTAAGTCATCCTAACTCATTGTAATTATAAATTCATAAACGTTTACATTATGCTATGTATACAAATTGCGAACGAAATTCGGTTTCGGCAGTAATTATTACTACTCACACTCAAACCCAAAGAGCTGGCATACATACAAAGGCGTAGGAGGCGGAGGGACTGGGGGGGGGGGGGGGGGGG
>JAIPMN010012944.1:3951-22765 GCA_020650975.1 Apostichopus californicus
TATATCATGATCTCTGGGAGAGAGTGGGGGGGGGGGGGATGGGGTAGGTAAACGTAGGTTACTTTGAAATATGATTAGTCTATCTGTTTGTGCAAATTTTTCTGATATTTGATATAGAGAGCAAGCCCTATGTTTTTATGTTTCCCTATTTCCTCTTCTCCTTTTGCCTCCACAGTGTACTGTTCCCTGGTCACAACAGTATTTTCCAAGAAAGCACAGTTAAGGATGACTGGAACATGATGGAAAAGAAATCTTGAGGACTTATCTTGATCTTTGCTGGTCTGCAGTATACTGCAAAAAGAATGGCATTTTGGAAGAAGGTGACCGCTTGGCGTCAGAAGGATCAAAGATCCATCATAGATGAATGGGAAAAAGGACAACGATTAGTGTATGGATACACAACAAGGTGTTGTATACACTTCTTTCTAACTAGCTCTCTCAGTATATCCAGAGAATTGTTCACAAACTATGGGAGCACAATTTTGTCCTCCAGTTTGAGGTGTAAAAGATCAAATTTCAGCTCAGGTTATGTTTGGTGAATTTCAGATACTTTTTTTTGGATTGAATGAATCCTTTTTGTTCACATCATGTCTCATTGCAACAGTACTCTGGGTTAGATGCCATTTTGGTTAATGTGACTAGACGTCCCCGATTTTCAGGGACATTAACAAGTGTCCCTATAAATGTCCCAGATTTAACAAGCGTCCTTGAAATTTTAAAATACAACACTTTATTGACAACAGATTTAGAAATGTTGCAAAATGTACCTTTCTGCCTGTTATACTGTAATTAATCGCCATTATAAAAGACTCATAGATGTACACAAGTACCTCGCACAGACGAACGCAGATATCAAAACAAGAACTACTATAATGTAGGTTCGGCCTATCCTACTATCTGCACAGAGTAAATGTACAAGCGTGACAGTGCTTCCCACAACATATAAGTTGTGTTACTCCTGTGCTGACCTGTAGGCCTGCTCTTGATTATGTCATGTGTGTGTTCTACCAGACTAGCACTGTTTTGCTCAAAAGAGGAGGGGCACACATTCCACCTTCAACATTTTTTCCCAGATTCATATTTCAATAATATGGTCCTATTAATTTTGGTGATTGTCAGCTGAGTGAGCTGACAAAAATGCATACATGTACATTAGATACAGCTTTCACTCAAAATTCTAGTTTGCATTTTGTCAAATAGCATATCACTTGAAACAGTGTTAAAAGTTACCAAAATTACTTTGTAGACAATAACACTTTTCCCTTGACATTGAAGATAATCAAACTTAGCAGTCAGTGATATATTTATAGTAAACCAAAATTGACATTGGACCACAGGTGAGTATTATAATCATTTAATAGTTTTCTAGCATATTTTGGGGTAGTAAAACCTGTTTCAATTCAATATATCTGTTAATACAAATGTGTGATTTCATTTCAGAAATTATCTGACAACGTTTGGCATGTTTGATGGCGGTAGTGGAAGACTTGATAGGAAGCAGCTGCTGAAAGCATTAAGTTCTATCGGGTTATATCCATCAAAGTCACAAAGTAAGTTGTAACTCAGCAAAAACACTACTGTATTGTACTGAATATGTGTTAGGATCCAATCTGACATTGCTTGTTCTCTTTACATTCTATACTGAATGTCATATTTAGGGTGCATCTCTCTTTGATATTATCCCATACAAACAAATTAACGATAGGAATTAGCAACACATTTGACTATCTTGTGGTGCAATTGTTATGTCTACCAGAGGTAGCCTAACAAGGCTAACACTAGGTCCTGATTAGTGTATGCTTTAACAGTTAACTGCCTAACAAGGCTAACATTGAATTTGCATCCAGAATACCAATCTCCACCATTGACGTTCATTCTGAAAATTTGACTGACCATTGCAAGAGCAGTAAATTGGAAAATGGTCATGGGCTCAAGCCTAATGTTTATTCATGTTGATACCTTTGTTTCTTGCCTCGTTTCTTAGTTTTTAACATGCTGAAAACATCAGTGGAGTGCCACGATCGACCAGACGAAGATGCCCAGCTGTTTGTAACCTTTGGTGACTTTTGTATCTATGCATCAGATTTAATGGATGGTTACAGCAATGATGGGTTTGTACCTTTTTTCCCTTTTTGCTAATATACAGCAGCACTTGGTATGTGCAAAAGTGGCCGGGGAGTGGGGGGGGGGAGGATGACCCCACCTGTATCATCAGTGGGGGAAAGGCTCAGTCATGGGATTTTTTTTCTTTCATTCAGTAGGGGAAGAATTAGACCACTTCTCCATGCCCAGGATGCCCTTCTATAAAGGTTCATAGACTACCTAAACCAGTCACCCCCTGCCCCCCATTACTGATGTAGTGGATTGCTGTTGTAATTGTTAATTCTGAAATCATTAGAATCATGAATGTACTATTTCAGAAGGTTTATTTGTAAGTGTAGGCTTGTCTTGCCCATGGTGGAGGGTCACATGACTCTCCCTTAGATATTTCAAAATGTTGTCTGCAAGTTTCTTTCCTTCAATCTGCTTTAAGCATTTAATGTAACCAAACAAAGACTAAATTTTTAAATTAAAATCTTGCTGTGTATTCATGGATTATAAGATATTCTAAATCATTAAGTTACTTAGTTTTCATTCAGCAATATATACCCATGGAAGTATTAATGGGACAGCTTTTCAACGCTGTCATATATCAGTCCAAACGTGTGTGATCAAAGGAAATCAAAGAAACATGATCGTGCGAGAGCACTCACAAGCATGTGAACTCGATGGTTGAACTAGCATACATACGCGCTGTGTGATTGGCTCGTTCAAGGTTCCACTTGTCGGGTTTGACCGAACGAAGAGAGTGCTTCAGGAAACACAAATAAAGAGGCTTAAAACAATTAGTTTGACTTGAAACTTCCAAAGCATTTTTCAAAAGGTCAGAATTTTTCAAAAATATGCTATTCACGGTACCGTTATGATCTGCAGTCAGAGACTGAAACTTGTCAAGTTTCACAAAACCGGATCGGACCGACATGACTCCGCCCACTGTTAACTTTGGGTGTGGTTTGGTTGGTTTCCAATCCCAATCCCCTCCACTATAAGCATCATCTCACCCAAATAAATTTTTCAAATGCCAAACATGTTTTCTTGTTAATGTTCAAGAACATCTCATGTGGTGTTGAGGCTAGGATTTTTATTTCCAATAAAATCCTCATGTGTTGGTCTCATTTCTTGTCCCACCGCACCACAATGTGTATATATTTTTTCACTTACTCTTTTGTAAATTAATTTGCTTTCTTTGTAAAGCGCCTTGAGCAGTGACTTTTGTCTACTGATTTGGCGCTATATAAGTCTCATTTATTATTAATATTATTATTATTAATATTTTGAACTCTCCTCAGATATGGTCAAACATGTACAACGTCCAGCACCGCCCATTGTCCTGCTCAGCAAAGGCCTTCCATAACATCTCGTTATGATGGTAAGTCCTTAATTTTTTAAACAATCTCCACTTTGTTATCTGATGTTAAAGGAATAACCAAGGCAGGGACCAAAGACAATTGATATTATTCAGTAACATCAAAACTCTCTAATATTCGAGTTTTAAGTTAACCGCTTTCTGTTTGACTGAATAGGCTTGCTTTGAAAATTGGCTCCTAAGGCCTCACCACAATACACAATAAGCTGCCATCGATTACGTAATATGCCTGAAATTCCATATTGATGAGTGACATAACAAGTGACATAACAGTCTGTATAGTCAGTTAGTAAGGATAGTACTCAACACCTTGTAAGTTTAATGACACGTAACGTAACGTTACATAGTAGTAGCTTGGACAGATAGCATATTTTGGTATGTAATTGTACCACATTGAGTACAAGAAGCCTTTATTGGCAGAGGTCAATGGTTGTTTGAGTTCACCAGGGGTCAAATTGTGAAAACCATGTTTTACACAATATTTCAAGAAGGACAGATGTCATATTTGGTATGTTGATGTATCACATTTAGTACAAGAAGCCTGTTGTTGAGGTATATGGTCATTTTAAGACAGCCTGTGTGTAATTTATTGCTTGTCACATCACACTGCTTTTACCTGTATTACTAAGATCAAGTTTGTTGTACACCCTCACTATACGTTACGTCAGATTCATGAAGAAAACTGCTCATGTTACATCATCGAAACCACAATGCAGTTTTGCATTCTGGTTTAAAATCTTGTCTGCAAGTATTTTTGGATATTTTTGCTTCTTTTTATTTTTCTAGTTTTTCTGGGAGGATCTTGTAACCCAACAACGTGGAGAAAGGATACTGCCATACCGATGCTCAAGCGATACAATTTATCTTTTTATAACCCCGTAAGAGAAGTCTAACCATTCACAACTTCATATAATAATTGTTAACAAATTAATTATAGCATATAAAAGTATCAAGAGTTTCTCCTTTCTTCTGGAGAAGTATTCAGAATTCATCCAAGGGATTGAAAAGACAGTTCTGGTGGAAAACTAGCTGTATTTGCTTTCAAAACGTACATAGCCTCACTCCAGTTCCAATTCTTAGGCAATTAAACTGTTGTGTTTGTTTTTTTTCTACTGGTTAACATCACTTAGTTCCTGTTCTATTTTTACCTATTGTCTTTTCTTTTTTCCATCTACTATGCTCTTCTGATGGCTGGCACAAAGAATGGTTGTCAGTCACCAAATTTCTTAACTTTATGGAACAATATGTCTGTTGCTGTTCGTACGCTCGGAGGATGCATTGCAACTCCCGTGTAGCAACACGTTAAAGAAATACCTTCCAGCTTTATACCGTCGTGTTTCCTAGTCAAAACTGTGAAAACTCATGGATATTCATACTTTACAAATATATGCAAATTATCTAACATATGTGGCCATTGCATGACTTGTAGACCATTGCCTTTTAACCCCACATCACTTTCCATTTAGTCACTTATTTTCATTTGCCAATAGGGAAACTACCCGGTGTGCATTTATCAATGTATCTGGTGGTGTAATAGGGAAACTAACCGGTGTGCATTTATCAATGTATCTGGTGGTGGCCTAGTGTTATTTGTCTTTCTAGTTTGGTTATCTGGTTCCATTAACATTGCAAACCATCTGTAACTTTCTTGTAACGTAATAAATTCAGTGCATAATTTTCATTCCAAAGTTGGTAAGAACGACGATGGATATAATATAAAGCTAGGAATGTCCGAGAAATGATAAACAGAATGTTTGAGAAATACTAAATGTCCTTCATCTGTACATTATTTCCCAAAGGCAATGCATATGTTTCGTTAAAAACACACCAAGCTTATATTGTTTTGGCAATATAGTTTATTACCAAGGAAAATGATAATTGTTTGTTAACCTCGGACGTACATACCGTAGATGTCTCCAAATGGTGAAATGTTTAGAATGCAGACTGATGAAAGCTTGTACTCAAACTGTTACATGTTGTGAAGTGAAGTGGAACAGAGCAAAATCTAGACAGAAGTTCTATCATTGTTCCAGCACATTCTGTTTGCTTTTTTTCCTCCTCTCATCATCACATTAAAATGTTCAAACCTGCTGCTGGCCTTTCATTAATTTTTGCATTTTTCATGATCAAAAAATTTGCATTTCATGCCATCCACATCTGATCAGTTTTAAAACCAAATTTAAAAAAAAAAAAAAAAATTGCATCACTTCTGGTATTTATTTTCCCCCACCCCCCCATGCCCATTTCATCGTTTGGTTCTGCGGCCATCTAACTCCACCTCGCCTTAAAACCTTCACATTTCGCTTTCTTTCCGCTTTCACGCCACCCGTTCTACCTTCTTTTCTTCCCGTTTTTTCAAAACTTAGCATCATTTCTCCTCACAGCAAGTGGAAGACTGGGGACCCGAGTTGATCGAGATTGAAGACCAAGCTAAGAATAACGCCCTTCTGCTACTCTTTGTCCTCGAGAATTCAACTCGCAGTATCGCCTCTATGGTGGAAGCCGCATTTCACTCAGGCAAGTCCTGTCCCTTTTATATATCAGCACACTTTTAGAGGAAGACTCTAGCAAGAATTGTACTCTTATATACTCTTGATATATTATAGTCCGAGCTTTTCTGGTTTTTATGATATCCAACCATCAAAATATGCTAAAATTCAGGAAATTTCCTTTTTGGGTAAAATTGATGATTTCAGCTCCTTGGTGTAGGCCGAAATGTTAATATGAGAAAATGTGTGAGAGGATAGAACAAATGTCTGTTAGCTCCATCTTGCTCTTTTCCATTTTTCAATTTAGCTGTATGTCTGTCTGTCTGTCTGTCTGTCTGTCTCTTCAAATGTGTCTTTACAGTTGTTTCGTTCAGTTCACCCAGCTGAAGAAGATCCTGCTAGGATCCAAACTTCAGGCTCTCTAACTTTCATGATATTTACCCACACTTGCCTACACAGGCTTTTTGCAGGAGATCAACAGTTTGTTAACAGCTTCTTCTCTCTATGCCTTTAAGAGGTCAAACTACTGTCAGGTTGCTTGCTAAGTTTGTTGGAAGGACCACTTATCTTCGGCGGTTTAGTCTGACAGTGCAATTGAATAATGTCGACTTTATCCAACTCTGTTATGATAAACATCACTTACTGCAATGCTTATGAAACAACTGTGTGTCTATAAAACCGGTTGCTAAGGTACACAGTTCTTGCTCTTGATGACTTTGTCTCTTAGTCCATCACCAACTCTAGAGGTGTCAAAGGATCACAGGAATGTGAGACATCCTTAAGCAGTATGTTTTGTGTGAAATTTATTTCATGTCTTCTGGGACGTTTTCTCTTCCATTTTGCAACTTTTTCAGGAGATCAACGTTTGCTTATGTTGGTGATTAAAGGTATTCCTGATGAAGTAGAAGGAGAAACACTTGGATTTTCGTAAGTATAGAAAAGTATGATGGAGAGAATATTCCAGAGTCTTGTCTAAAATTACATCACTCGAAGAGATAAATAGGTGATTGAGTATGATTATAAAATTATTAAATAATAAATTGTATTTTGATAACCTAGGAAAGAAAAAAATCAGATTTTTAAATTTGAGGGATTTTTTTCTTTTTTATGGAGGTTAATATAAATGTTTGGAATAAATTTATCGCCTCATGATATATCCTTCTTGAAAATTAGGTACAGTAGGTTATGTTAGGTTGGTTTTGGGACGGGATGTCACTGAAACCAAGACACACACTGAAATATTGAATAGTAGATCGTTACACAGCACATAACTCAGAAGTACATCCTCATGCATATGCATAAGTGTGTTACAGTTAATAAGATCATAGAGTTATTCATTGAGTCGGAAAGTTAGAGTGTACATACCTCAGAAGTACATTCTCATACATATGCATTTGTCTGTGAAAGTTCTTCAATACAAAACGTGACTAGGTTCGATCCTCACGTTAATCATTTGCCTGTTAAATGATGTTGACATAAATTGTATCTTTGCTACCAAAATGAATAAATCATGGCAAAAATCTAGGTAGATAATTGACTTTTCCATATACATTTATTCTATCCTTTAGGATGAGCTCATCTTAAGTGTTTTACTTTCAATTTTTCTCATTGGTTCCAGAAATTGCTCCTATCAAAATATGTAAGATTCCTTTACTTTAACCCAAACATTAACATGGCTTTCTCAACATCTTCATTCAGTCCCACACATGGGTTTTTCTTCCATTCGCTAACTCTATGAATATTCATGATTGCATTCCACAAACCTTTTTGCATATGCATTATTGCATTTTCAATGTTGTCGACTTTATCTATATTCAAAGTAACCTAAGGAGTTTTGAAACCTGTGCGACCCCCCCCCCCTCAAGAAGAAGATAAACAAAAACAAATATATTTAACATGGCCTCACTATAAAGTTAAGAAATGAAAAATGTTTGTAATACTTGGATGATATCAATCAATTAATATTTATTTTTACCCAGTCCAGTCTTGATTTTCACTCTTCAAGTGACATAGTTATGAGTGAGGTCAACTGATATGATACTAGTACGTATCACATTTTGTTTTATGTAGTGTACCAAGCTCAGTAGTAGAGAGTATTTGCTCTGTAATTTTCTCACATTCTGGGAGCGATATTCTTAATCTTAACTGTATCTTTGAATTGATATCTGCAAAGATTGTCAGTGACTTTCACTTTGTTATATGGACAAACCTTACATCGCTAAAGGAAAGTTTTCCTATAAGTCATACTGTTAATTAGGCAGTTATTTTTACGATGTTTAAGTGACCACAAATGTGGGAGAGGCTCCCAATGGCTTATAGATACAACTTTCACATCGGGTGGCTTCAAATTCAACAGTTTAACTCAAATTTGGAATCTTTTCAATTCAGAAAGTCATTTCAGATGGGAAAACCGTAGATTGTTCTAGGATGAAAAACCCATCTTACTATATATGACCCGGCCAGGTATCGAACTGATTGCTAGGCCTCATTGCTTGAAATGCCACCGCCTATCAAGTGTAGATCAAATTTTCGAATGGTGTTATCTTTTCATCTGTTAATGCATGAGCATAGAGTTTAATGGCAGGAAGTATGAAGTTTAGAATGTCAGTCAATATGTCATTCTCTTCATTTACATGTAAAATACATTGTCAGTTATTTCCTTCATTTATTGCTTATTATTAACATTTTGGAACTTCAAAATTATGGAACTTTTTCTGCGTTGGCAAAGTCTCATGAATAAACAAACTAGCAAGCAAAAATAAAACTGCACAGCAGATTTTACGATTCCTTTTCCCACAAGTTATTCCTATCACCAAGCATCAAGGTATTGCTCTGGGGAATAGGACTGCCTTTTTTCTTTTTACTTCCTTCCTTACTTCCTTTAAAGCTCACAGGTAGGGTAAAGTTCTATGGGCCAATGGGGTTTCTTTGTACTTCTCCTTACTTCCTGAAGTTATACTTTTTGGGTATTTACTTTTGTTCACCACTTTATTAAAGTATAAATAAATAAATCAACGAAACATCAGCAGTGTTGACACCGTAACCACCGGCAACATTACAATAGATCATGAGCTTCCAATATTTTAGATAGAGCATTTGGAAAAGCCATCTCTATTACAGAAAATTAATAAATTATAATAGGTAAATACAAAAGAAAAAGGAAGTGATGTAGTAAAACTAAAGTACATGTGGCTCGTCGATGATGTCATATTTAGACTTGATCAAGCATCCAGCCTTGTATGTGAAGAAACACTAAATCTGTGATTTCTCCTAACATGGAATATCATTTTTCTTTAGTTGTGAAAGTTATTCATGAAAATTACCTCAACAATACTAAGCAATAATGTTGGTATGGTTTATGCCTCCTCAAATGTGCGTTAATAATATTCTCGGTAATAATATTATATTCTTGCAAGAATTGCCTTTAATTGGTTAGTAAACCGAATCACTCGCTGACACTACATAACAACCGCTCTTCCAAATCCTTTATATAAGCAAAATATGCTAACTATTGCAAAAGCTGGTATATATGGAGCTCCAGTTTGTGGACTGACCAAAAAAAAAGAAAGAAAATATGCCATTAGTGTAATCTCATTGGTTCAGTGGTAATAAAATGCCTCTGATGATTCATTTGGTATCGAATAAAACTTTTGCTGGGAGGTCATGAATAAAAATAAAAATGTGGATTATGGGATTCTTCATATATGTTATATTGAGTTTCTCGATGGAAATGACTTCACAGATTGGTACCCGTACAACATTATTTAGTTTGATGAAATTGAGCATGACATTGCGTCATCTTCCTGCTGTTTGACAGGGTTTTGAGGATTTCAGTCCGGTCATTAACAACTGCCTTTAACTAACTTCAAAACCTTTCAATTAGAAATTTGTGAAAGTGAGAGCTTCAGAATTTCTTTTATAGAGTACATATAAATGTAATATTAACTTATCAAACTAGTTTTTGTTTAAAGTCTAGCTTTTAACCACCAGCAGGTAAGGAGTTATGATAAAGCATGATTAGGAAATTTTAGGAGGGGGGAGGGAGGGGGTGGCGTAAGGAAAACATATTGTTATTTGTAACATTGTGTTCTTATTCCAAATAGTGCTAAAATTTGCTAATTACTATTCTGTGTGTAAGAACAGATTTTTGCTTTATTTTGGTCATTTTTGACACTATGTGGCACCAAATTCTTATTTAAAAAATGCAGTTCATTAGCTCAATTTTTCAAGTCTTCGTTCAACTAATAATTTAACTGCTAAAAGAAATTGAAAATTTGCATAGGCCTTTTTGTATGTAATTAATATAAATATGGACAATTGTCTCGGGAGATGATTCTTTAAATATTTACAAGAGCATCATTAGAAACTTACTTGTTAAATTTATTTTTGGTGGTAAAGTAAAGTTTCGCATGGTGTTTTGCTTTGACGATTTGCAATCCAGCGAATAACTTATCCGGTATCGCATCACAAATGCTATGAAAAATGGGCAAACTGCTTTACAAGTGCAAAGATGCATAGCAGAGTTAGCATAACCGAACCATAGTATTTTATAAGAGACCAAATTCAGGGCCTTCAAAACTGCCATACACAGCCATGCACAAAACTTTGTGTTAGCAGTACTAAAGTCAGTGTGTGTGTTTGTGGATATATGAGGGGGGAGGTGGAGGGGGGAGTGGTATTGGAGTAGGTTAGAGACTTGTGTGGTTGCCTTTATATTACGGTTTTATATCTTCCTCTCTACAGCGAGTTACAGGATCTTAAGAGAGGCCATGCATTCCTCTGCGACTTGGTCGAACGTCAGTGCCTTCCAATTTTTGAAGATTTAGAAACAGCAATACATTGTTCTGCCAAAGTCCTTCAGCAAGGCGTGTCCATCAGTCAGTTAACACCCGAAGATGGTGCCCAACCTGTACGCAATCCTCATATACGTGTAGCGGATAGACTAATGTAAGTTTTACCGGTCATATGGGTACTCATCCGTATCATTGACCCAGGAATGGTTGCATATTCATGAGGGGTAGGTGGAGAAGGTGAAGGAAAAACATATGTACTTGCAGTGTGTAGTAGTTTGAGAAGATTTTATTGAACTAATTTGCATACTAGTTGAAACATTGGCCATCAAGTTATTTCCTCCTCCTGGTAGTAGTCCTATTCCTAGGTTTTTAAAATTTTAAAATTTATTTTTTGTTCCTTAATTTATGTCTTTTATTCTTTCAGTAATATCAAGGAAACATTTAGGTCATACCAGTCTCTGGAGACCGGAAAATTACCTCTGTCAGATGTGAGTATTAACAGACTTAAAAGGAAGCATGAACAAGTGAAACTGTTGGAATGTGATAGTCCAGCAAAAAAATAGATGCACTCTGGTATCTTTTTTATAGCAAATTGTGGTGCAAGGCTGTAAGTGCTAGTGCAGGTACGTGAAAACTTGTATTAGTACCTATACTAGATTTTGTGTGTACTTAAGGAGTACAAATTCATGAAAGAGAGTACCCCTGACTAACAATATCAACTCACTTCAAGTCTGATGTTTTCTACAGTTAACACACTTTTCAAAGTTTTTCACTTTTTTTCTGTCAAGTCTATGTATTAAAAATGTTAGAAATCAATGATAATAAAAATAATACTTAGTTATATAGTGCATTATACCAACGGTCTCAATGGGCTTGACAAGAAACAAAATGAGTACAAAAATACAGCATATAAGAACAAAAACTTAAGGATACACGAAAGGATCGAAAAAATTACAAGATCCAATGAGGGTAGCTCGTGAATAAGTGAGTTTTCAAGACGCTTTTAAAATTGTCTATGGCAGGGGCATTCCTAATGTGGGTGGGGAGAGTGTTCCAGCGTTTGGGGGCAGCAGATTGAAAAATGATGATGCCTTCTCCTCCGTTCACACGCAATTATTAACGTCTATCAACTCTGCATGATTCAACTTTATCAATAAAATCCAGATTTAGCTCAATTCATCATCAACAAAATGACACAAACATTTGATATTAAAAAGTACTTCATATACTTGGTAATACATTGAAAGCAATTACAATTGCTAAAGGCTTTACAAATTTAGTTTTATATTCCAACATTATTTTGTTGACGTAGATTTCTAATCATTCTTTTGCACCTTTCCGATCCTCCTCTCTCCCCTCCAGACAAAATTAGCCCTTAAAGTCCTCAGTGGTAAGGAAGCGTCATTCCCTGCTCTACAACAGATCATCTCCAGGTGTTCTTCTCAGGAAACCAACTTTGAGTTTGATTTCGATCAGTTTTGTTGTCTGTTGACAGAGTTTGAACAATTGCAGCCTTATAGGAGAGCAGCGACCAGATGGTATTATTCAGCAAAAAGTAAGTATCATCTCAGAAAACTTGTTTTTCTGTGTAAATTTAGAACAAAGGAAGAAAATTGAAACAAATGTCTATCCTGCATAAATAATTGGTGTCAATCACTGAACAACTTTAAGCATCCATGACACCTTTATGTTGCATAGTTTATGTGCAATGAAGTAGTAGTAATGGTAAGGCCATTGTTGCTAAGAATTGATGATAGGGGTTTATTTCTCTGGAGGAGGGAGAGGATGGTAAGGAGAGGTGAAGAGATGTGAGTGTTGAAAGTACTTAATATGACATGGGTCACATGTTCTAGTGTTATTTAATGATGTTTATTGTGAGTACCTGACCAAAGTCGGTCTTGGAGGCTCGTCCATCCTCCGTGGCTTCAAATAGCTATTGACCTGACTGTTAAACCCAATGATGTTGTTTGACTGAATTTAATGTTCCTATTTCTTGTATCTTCAGGATACCTGTACGGAGGGATGAGATTTACCGTTTCTATTTCTTGTATCTTCAGGATATCTGTACGGAGGGATGAGATTTACCTTGTCTATTTCTTGTATCTTCAGGATATCTGTACGGAGGGATGAGATATACAGTTTCTATTTCTTGTATCTTCAGGATACCTGTACGGAGGGATGAGATTTACCTTGTCTATTTCTTGTATCTTCAGGATATCTGTACGGAGGGATGAGATTTACCGTGTCTATTTCTTGTATCTTCAGGATACCTGTACAGAGGGATGAGATTTACTGTTTCTATTTCTTGTATCTTCAGGATACCTGTAGGGAGGGATGAGATTTACCGTTTCTATTTCTTGTACCTTCAGGATACCTGTATGGAGGGATGAGATTTACTGTTTCTATTTCTTGTATCTTCAGGATACCTGTAGGGAGGGATGAGATTTACTGTTTCTATTTCTTGTATCTTCAGGATACCTGTAGGGAGGGATGAGATTTACTGTTTCTATTTCTTGTATCTTCAGGATACCTGTACGGAGGGATGAGTACTCCAGCACCTCCCGTAGAACAGAACATGCGGAGGGACATATTCCTTGGAGGTTCTTGTCGGGATACAGAATGGAGAAAAGAAGTCATTCCACTTTTCAGGTAATAAATAAAGACAAAAGTATGTTATTATACTTAGCACAAAGGAAAGCAGATTGGGAACTTCTTTACTATTATGTTGTTAAACCGGTGCTGTGGCTGTGTGGATAAAAGCAGTGGCATTTGAAGCAATGAGGCTTAGCAATTGGGAGGTTCCGGGTTCAATAGCCGCCTGGGTCATAGTTTTTTTCATCCAAGAGCAATGTACGGTTTTCACATCTGAAATGACTTTTTAAATTGATAAGATTCCAAATTTGAGTAAAAATGTTGAATTGGAAACCACCCGACGTGTAGGTTGTAATCAATAAGCCCTTGCGAGTTTCTCCCACATTTGTAGTCGCTTAAGCGTTGTATTATTTATTACTATTATTATTATTTCTGTCTTTTGTCAAAATTGAACTTATGCGATCATCCACAAACAGGAACCAGTGAGCATAACACACTGGTTGTCTGCTGAGAGTTTTTTAATTTTTTATTGCAAGATCTTTCAAACTACACTGTATTTAGCAAAATCAGCAAAAGACAGTTGTGTGAGTATATTAGTAGTTAACCAATCAGGGCCTTGGAAATTTCATTTTGCTTTAATGATGGGAAGACAAATCACAGGTTAAGATTTTCAATCACCATCTTACAATTTAGCTCAACTGAATAAAACCACCCTGCCACTTTTGTGTGTTGTAATAATTAATTTTTTCTATTTCACACGACTTGCAGAAAAATGGGTCTGACGATGTACGATCCACAGCGGCCTCACTGGAATTTACGTTTCCTTCCGTTAGAGGCTCAAGCCAAGGCTAATTCTGATTACATGCTGTACGTTATTAGTTCTACCTCTAGAGGTATTGCAGCTATGGTGGAGGTAAGCTGACCATTCTTCGTTATACATTATTCTATGTTATTTTTATGGGAAGCATCTGACGTGTTCATTGGAAACTTTGAGAAACCGTTTATTAAAGTATGTGTTTCCCATGAATCGTTCACGTTAAAATTAATACAGTCTGTGTCCACTAGGAACAATGACAATGATAGGCTGTATGCAGAGGCATTTGGGGCATTGGATGCTTTGATCCTTGAGTATATGATACAATGCCCTTTTCTTTTGCCCCATACTTTCCTGGACCCCTCCATATATTCACATCCCATCCTACAGCCCTGTCCCGCAGGCGCTGGGGCTTCAGTCCAGCCCGTCAGGCTACATGACCCAAAATGAGTGTAATGCAGTACTTACTGTCCATCTAACTAATGCAAGTGTGCTAAAGAAGGAGTTTCCATGGAAATATTATTTAAAGAAAATGTTTCTGTTGGGAAGTCAAACAACGTTTGGTATTCAGAATGTTAATTTGCTTGGAATATCCTTTAACATGCTATTGTTATTGCATTTAATGATCACAAATATGTTAGTGAATAGAACAATGGCCACCCATGCTCAAAAGATGTTACCTCTCAGTGACATTTTAATAGAATACATTCACCTCCACTATGACAAGGAAATATTTAGAGGATTCTTACCTGCGTGGAATTCTTTCGAAATGTTTGAGGAATGTTATCACAAATATGGTAAAAATGGTTAAGAAATGGACACCCATGCTCTAGCTCCCATGGTCAGCATGCTAATATCGTCCTTGTTTCGCGTACTGACGAATATGCATATTATTGTATTTTCTTTTACGTAGTGAAAAATGTTTTTGAAACATCTATATGCCCTTCAAATTGTTCTACGTCCTTTAAATTTAGAATGGCAATAAAGTATAATTTGTTGTCTGTAACTTAAAACTAGTAGACTGCTGCTTAAAAAGCTATTATTTGTGATCAAACATTCTGTTGGAAAGCAGTGAAATGATTTGGACCGTTATATATTTGTTTTTATAACATTCGTCAGTATGAACAGGGGACAATTTGTAGCCTGTAAAGATGAGGGGTTAAGTGAGTTAGTATATTTCAATGCATGTTATTTTCAATGCATATAACAGAATGAGAGCAAATGTAAACATTTCTGTAATTTGATCGCCTATAGTAAATTAATCTAAAAATGCCTTTGTCTTACTTGTCCCATAGGTGGCGCACTTCATCGGTCAGAAAAGAAGAGTCGTACTTTGCATACAACATTTACAGGAAGGTTGTACTATTGATGGAGAGGAGGTTAGTAATATTTAGAAGTCCATT
This sequence comes from Apostichopus californicus, assembly GCA_020650975.1. NCBI lineage: Eukaryota > Metazoa > Echinodermata > Holothuroidea > Aspidochirotida > Stichopodidae > Apostichopus > Apostichopus californicus. The sequence goes on from JAIPMN010012944.1 coordinate 19,509, forward strand.
ATTCTGATGAAGGATTCTTTTCACCAAACCACACATAATCACAACAAATGCCTATCTCTTATTGTACTCGCTGTTTGTGGTTTGTTTCTGATCCGTATTGCTTTCTTGGCTGAATGCTAGATAATAATGCTTCGTTTATGTAGATGCCACCTCCATATAGTATCTGATGGTTGGTATAGTTGCCGATATCTGTCTCCTTTTAATGAAACAAGGCAGTTTTGATTGTTGAATCCTCAAAATTGGTGATAAACTCAAGTTGAAGGCAAAACGTTATTTGAGTCATGATTTGTGGTACAAATGAAAAGGGATCTGAGAATCAGGTAATCAAATGTGCAATAGTTGATATTTATTTTGATGATATCCTAAATTGGATATATATGTTTCATAGTGAAGAGCCTTCTGTACAGATATCTATGCTATGCTACGGCCCTGTTCTTCTTGCTTTCATAGCCTAACACACTGACAATGTCAGTCTGATGGGAGATTTAAAGAAAATATGAACCATGCGATATTTGAATAAGATTACCCTCAAGCAATTCAATTTTCCTTTCAGCTTTCCTCAAGATCAATTAAGGACTACAATAGAGGGCGCTGTTATCTAGCAGATCTGGCTAGCAGACAGGGTACACCGATATTTGACAACGTCGTGGAGGCCGCTAAGTCACTTATTGCTCGAATTCAAAGGGACAGATCACCTAGTTCAATGTGTAAGCTATCGAAACATGAAACATTTCAGCAGCAATATTCTCATCGACAACGTGAAAGGGAGTTAACCCCTCCTAAAAGTGGAGCCATCTCAGAGGACACGCAGAGTAAAGCAGACCAATTAACTGAGAGTGAAGTCAGTCTAGGAGATGTTGAAATAACCCAAGAACAGAGTGGTACATCCCAAGTGGCAGGTCATACAATATTATCTGATTCTACTTGATGGCAACATTGGTTGAAGTGTTTGATGTCATTAGCAAAGCATCATGGGTAGGGGCCATTGCACCACATCTATTATATGTTGAAAGCTTTGAGCATGCCAGTATATTTGAGCATCATGTTGCTCATCTGCTAGGCAAATACCACTGTATTATAATCAGGTTTAATATGTGGGGTATCCATTTATCACTAACAATGGATGACTGGATAGGTTAAACTGTAAATCTGCTTCATTGAGCAGCTGAACAGTTTAACTTAAATATCATGGATGGTTGCTAAGGAACTGTCCATCTTTCTCAATGAGCTGGAGAGCAGTGTGGTGAGCAGCATGATAGAAGTTTAGATACAGATGGCTGCTCACTGAGCAGCTGTGCAGTAAGGTGAGAATTGCACCATATTGATCGCATAGCATGAGAATCTAAGATGTTTCAGTAACAGTTGAATGGTGTTTGGAGAGTTATTTATCTGTTGCAGAGTTCAATTAAATTAAAGTCAACATAGCCTGTTTGTAGTAGGCAAAGGAAATGTAAATAAAACTAAAAATGCTCTTTGCTGCTGGTTAAAACCAGTTAGAACCAGTTTATAGGAAAATAGAAGATACACATGTTGGACAAAATATCCTATGCAAGAAGAACAATCCATGCCAATGATAGATTTGTTATGCTTTTTTTTAAAAACTTTTTCTCCTTTTTTGGGGGGCTTCATTTTATCATTATAATATCTAAGGAGATCTTTCAGCCTATACCTTTAGTGTTTTCCATTGGACCATTTTATGTTACTTATTGAAGTATGTTTAAATGTGCTGCGCTCTAAGCTTTTACTAGCATTAAATAGAGCTAAGGAAGAACCTTTATGGACATGTGACATTCCTGTTTGCAATAAATTAGATTACGGGAAGGTGACGAGGAAACCATAAAAGCAGTTCAAAAACTTGACCGTCCAAACTGTTAAAGCAAACTGGAGTAAAAAGCATTGTTCAAATTTTGTCCAAGATTGAAATATCTGAACTTTTTATATTTTATGTTTTCTGAGTGCAAATGCAATGTTATTTCAAAAGTGGCTGAATTTCATAAGAATGGTAATTTCATAAGAATGGTAATTTCATAAGAATGGTAATTTCATAAGAATGCTAGCTAGTTAAAGATAGATCCAGAATTATCCAATCACAATAAAGTTTTACCTAGTATGCAGGAATTATTTCATGAAGTGAGAAATTAATTATATCAAGTGTGTAGTTAAATTCCAAACCTTTTTCGGTTCATGCTTTACATTTAGTTTTGACTTTGTGTTACCCATGAGGAGCTGACTAAACGATTTACTCCCTAAACTTTGATGATCAATTCTCTTTGATGGGAAGAACCTCACTCATGTCGAAAGAAACTGGGAAAATTCTCCAAACATGTAATACCCTTTTAGCACGAAGCAGTCGTTTTCAATGGGCTGTCATATATTTGCACCAAGTTATTTTTGACATTTGCTCAAATGAACTTTCAGTTTTAATATTGTGCTGTTGCTTTTAGTAGGGGATTACCATAGCAACAAACTTTCAGTTGAGGAGTAGACTTGCTACAAGTAATAAATCAGAAAGAAAACATTTAAGGTTTGTATCGCCTGCATAATAAACATTTCTTCAAATTTGTCAAAAACATACATCATTGTTGGCGTGCTGTTGTCTTTGTGAAACTTTAAAAAAGTGTTCTTTAATAGAGTTGTTAATATTTATAAAAACAATAAACTGAGGTAGGCAGAGAGGAGTCCTATCTTTGCAGTTTACTCTTTTGTGTGTAAGTGGTTCTATGAAATATCATCTGTACAAGTTTACCAACAGTTATTCTTTTCAATTTTTCTCTTTGAATTTATATCAAACTTATGAAGGTTCTTCATGTTTCTAACACTTTCCATAATAATGAAATCACAAGTGCAATTCTAAACATTGAATCAAATCAAATGGTGCTCTAATAAAAGAAATGTTTGTCCAGACAATGTTTACACTTATCCACTTGAAATAATCCTTGGCTCAAAGGAATGATTTTCCTTCACAACAACCACTGTAGTCTATTTTGAAATATCTCATTGTAAGTACAAACAAAACGTTTAAGATAAGTTGAAAGTGTCACATAGTTTGAAAATTGCAAGTTTTTAAGTTAAAAGTAAAAGTTTAAATTTACAGGGTAAAAATTAAAAATTTATAAAAATTTATAGCCATTATAGGCCACTGAACAAACCACATGTTGTAACTGAAAGTACATTCATGGAATACTAAAGATTTCTTATTGGGATGATTTTATTAATTTGGTATGGAGTGTTGGCCAAACTCATAAGCTCTCTTATAT
>JAIPMN010012946.1:0-13072 GCA_020650975.1 Apostichopus californicus
CGAAATTAAAACTTCCAGTATTGAGATACTGCGTCATTGATGCTCTTGTTCAGTCTGCTGAGGAAAGTCAATGTATGGTTAAGGCATTTTCCCAACCTCACGGTAGCCACCTTCACTTCTCCACAGTTCTGTTGTCATTTAGTGGTTGAAACGGTACCTTGAGATCTCGCGAATGCAAATTACAGGTTTACAATCGATATAAGTCGACTTGGTGATTACCAGTGTGCCACCTCGTTGCTTAGCAACGCTTTAACTGAAAAGAATCGCGCAACTGGTTCTTATAATGAGTATCACAATTATGACCAATTGTATTATAGTGTGTAAGCAGTCTAGGTACGGTATGGTAAGGACGGCAAACAAGTGTAACTTAGTCCATCGTGTCATCGGTTCTTTTAGGAAAAGAAAGAGGCAACAAACTTCATATCCACTATAAAAAACATTTCTATTAGTTATTCATAGACCTCTAAGTCAGCATTGTCATGGAAGCATCCGATGGTCCTGCAATTGTGATAGATACCGATCCACAAGATTTCGAAGAAAACAGTGGCGATGCTGTTGTCGGGGAAAATGGGGATTCAGAAATTCCACCTGAGGCACTGGCGGCAGTTGACGAACTTAAAGAAGAAATGGAAAACATCGTTCTTGAAACACCAAAAATTGACTTGTGAGTGTAGGCTATGTCGTTGTAATGTAGGATAATACCAATCAGGCTTAGGCCTAACAGCTTGTGTTGACACTTGTTATGTTAGAGTTAGCCTAGATCGTAGATGTAAGCCCTAGCCTATTGACATGCTAGCGTTCTTACGTTAGCCTACGCTATTTTGCTACTTCATATTTCTGGTATTCAAGACAATAGTATAGTAAAGGCTTCATAATTGACTCACCTAAGTAATTGACGCACCTTCACTTTTACTAGCAACGATACAGCAGCCTGAACTGTTTGCTGTCAAGAAGAGTTACATATTTCATGAGTTTGAATCCATTTCAGCTAGGCCTATGTCATGTGCTGACCAAAATTTTTTTTTTAAAGCTTTTGTCATCCTCCCCCCAGTTTTTCACATTTTTTGGGCATTTGGAAATCTTACTCCCTAAAACTAAGCAAACTTACCTCAATATGATACCACCACTTGCTGGGAACTGACCTGTCTGAGCTAGGCCTAAGTTAGAGGCTCAGAGCATAGCTAACAGCATCCAAAGTCAATGGATGTATACTTAGGCATACACTACAGTAAGCTTATCGACGAATGTGTCAATTTTGGGGTATTAAAGCACTTGACACGGCAGACATTTTGTGGTCAAATTCTGCTCAATTGTACGGTGCAAAGGCACAGAACATTAATATTTGAGATCATTACATTTCTGATGAACTACACATATGAAAAACACATGATACAGTTGTGTGATATGGATTTTTCCTTCATAGACATCAATATGATACCACCACTTGCTGGGAACTGACCTGTCTGAGCTAGGCTATAAGTTAGAGGCTCAGAGCATAGCTAACAGCATCCAAAGTCAATGGATGTATACTTAGGCATACACTACAGTAAGCTTATCGACGAATGTGTCAATTTTGGGGTATTAAAGCACTTGACACGGCAGACATTTTGTGGTCAAATTCTGCTCAATTGTACGGTGCAAAGGCACAGAACATTAATATTTGAGATCATTACATTTCTGACGAACTACACATATGAAAAACACATTATACAGTTGTGTGATATGGATTTTTCCTTCATAGACATCGTTGATCAAATCCTTAAGTGCGTCAATTATGAGCCTACCATGCTACTAGTAGGCCTGCCTATTTCCGACATTTAACAGTAAACTTATCACACTCGATAACAGAAACTTATGGAACTGAGAATAGCCTAGTATTAGTAAGTAGCAACCAAAGAAACTTTTTTTCCTGCAGAAAAGTGTATTTCATATGAACTGCCAACTCTCACACTGTCACAGCTAGTCTTCACTGACCCTCACAACTCACGGTATTATTTAACATCTCACAGTGTGATCTCCAAATATCTTCTTTGTTTTAAATTTCAACTGGTGCAATAAATTGATGCAAATTTATGTGGAGGTATAGATATTTCTTGTATAATAAGTCAAAGAAAACTGCCAAGGGATGTAATATTACTGAACACAACCATTAATTTTCATTAAAATTGTTAGACAATGTGACTAGAAGTAGGACTAAAGTTAGGCCTACAAGTACAATAGCAAATGACATGGAATAGTCAAATTTTAGTTTTGTACCATTCCCAACTCAAGAAAGGGTGTACTTGTCATCACTGAATATTTTCTGACATGCATGGCTTAAATAAAAATAAAACACACATAAAAGAAGAAACAATCTCATTTTTTTCTACCTCTTATACTTATAGATCTGTGAAAGCATTTGGGCTTGTGGCATAGGCCTACGGTAGGCTGCAGAATGATAGATCCAATTATTTATGTTCATGTCTGAATATAGCTTTTTGTTTCTTAATGCAGCATACCCACTCAACTCACCGAAGAGTTTCCACTTGCATACAAAGATAATGACAACAAAGAAAGACTCGTTTTGGCCTATGCTGAAAACTTCCGACTGCAGTATGTCCACTTGTACAGAGATAGGAAACCATTGTTCTTAAATCCTGTTAATGAGTGTGGAACAGAGAAGTTTGTGTGCACCACTATCAGGCCCACACTCCTACCTTTCCATGAGCTGTACAACTTTGATGGATGTGCTGAACTTGTTGCAGACTACATCACCTTCGATGGACTAGACCCTTCCATAGAATTGGTGAGGCAATATGACATGAGAAAAACTTCATAATTGTTTGGATGAACAGTATATGATTGTTTATATCATGTAGCTCTCTTTACCATAAGATATCTGAATCTCATGCGATGGTACTTTTCAAAATCAAAAGGAGTATAAAGGCATGCAGCTTTTTGAATTTTGCATGTAATTTAGCAAAGGCATCCAATAGGCCTTTAACTGAAAATAGGATTGCCTATCAAACTATGACTCTAGTAGATTTCTTCATCAAATGAAGGTTAAAAGTAAAATGAAAATAGATTCAATATGTGTTCTCAACATTACATTTCCCAGACATTTTCATGTTAGTAGAATAATGTTAAGTAAATGGCCAATTGGAAAATTTGAAACTTTTCTAATTTGAATCATTATTTGATAAATTATGCAACTTGACTAGCCAAGGAACTATAGGTATACCATGTCATGTGATTTTAGTAAACAGTAACATCAAAGGATCAAATCAACACTAAACTCCACTTTAAAATATATGTACGTTTTTTACATAAATGTATTGATTTAAGCATCATACTCAAATATTGTTACTCTTTATCAGCTTGCATAACAGTAAACAGCTTAACTTCATCGTTGTTTTGTTCTCTTCAGCCCAAGACAATGGTCTCTCCAGCTACAGTTTTGAAGCGACAGAGAGGGAACAGTTTTGAGATGAGCACCCTTCTTTGTTCTCTGCTCCTTGGAGCTGGGTATGACGCATATGTGGTCTGTGGTTATGCCACCAGGGAAGTTACTCAGTGTGATGAAACTAGGGACGTTTGTCCTCTCTTAAAGAAGAAAGATGAGGTTAGCAATACAACAACACCAATTCATTCTTTTAAAGTAGAGAGAGAAAAACTATATCCATTATGAGAGAATTGCACACATTAGATATATTCAAAGGGATAACTAGAAGTTTGTGATTCATTTTAATTGGTCCATTTTGTTGGAAAGGCATACAGGATATCATAAATCAATTTTGTACTTATATATATAAAATAAAATATTTTATAAATATTAAAATAATAAAAAACAAAACTGTTCCCTTTCTACAAGTTGGTCCAATATGGCATGCCTGGCGCTAAGGCATACACTACATTTTCAAATCACTCGTAACAGAGAGGCTCATTACGAAGGAGTATCAATATTAATAAACATTTTTAGTTGATTTATTTGAATATAATTCCATCATCAAACATCTGTAAGATTTAACAGTCAGACTTCTGCCTTCACCTTTGAAAATTGTTACCGCATAGCTTTCTGTAGGTTTTGATATCACAATTATATACCTGGAGTAGTGAAACATTAGATTTTATGACCCATTCATGGTTTATCTTAGGTTAGAGCAGAAGAGGAGAAGAAAGAAGTAAAGAAATACAGCGTGAAACCACCGAAGGATCTCAGGAGTAAATTTATCTTAAACCAAGAAAAGAGAAAGGAAGAAGAGAAAGAAAAGGAGATAAAGGAAAAGAAAAATGAAGAGAAGGCAAAACAAGAGGTTTGATAGAATTTTTTTTTTTTTAGATTTATGTATGTCGTCCAGTTACAGAGTTGTTGACAATTGACAATTCATAATCATGGACGTTAAATATGAGTCTAAGAGACTGACTTCGGTCAGCTTGCGGCTTTGATAAGCCATTGAGGCTTCTTCGCGAGTTCCAGCTTGCAGGAGGATCTAACAATACATACGTATCATATATGGTTTCTCCCTTCATCAATCAATTTGTGTTTTTGTCCGAATTAGCTGTGAAGTACCTGTAGGGTATCAAAGCAAGATCACTAAGTATCAGTCAAATTAAGATTAATCTTGTTTTTTCCCAGAAGTTTTTGCCCTAAGTTTACTCTAAACTTTAAGTTTGCAAAATAGCACAACCAATATCATACCCATGATTTTGAAATAGTTTCATATATTATTCATTTCTTATGCATAAACTATCCCAATCTTATCAGTGTCTTAATGCACACATCTTTTTTGATAAGTTATGTTAATTCATTATCGGTTTTATCCTACAGGAGCTAGAGAAGCCACCTCCTGATGACCTGTTCGGCCTTCGAGTCCATAGCTGGGTCTTAATCTTAGCTGGAAAGCGTGAAGTCCCGGAGAACTTTTTCATTGAACCTTTGACTGGGAATTCGTTTGCAACCACACACGATTCCTTCCTTGGAATAGAATCTATTTGGAACAACACAAACTACTGGGTTAACATGCAGGATTGTTCCAATGGCTGCAAAGTATGATATTCCCTATTCAGAAAGTAAAGCTCTTTAGGTTTGAAAATGGTTTAGAATGAAATATTTAATATTGCACATGATCATAGTTTCCAATCCTACAAATGTTTAGATCATTTTTCAACTTGAAATTGTTCCAAATTTAAAAACGTATAATTTGGTAAAATAGTCATTTAAATTTTTTATTTTTAATTGTAAAATTGTAATAATTTTTAGTGGGCTACAATCATCTCAATGATGAATCATGCCATACTGGGACAGTTTTCAGTGTATGTGATATCAAACATTGACTCTCAATGTGATTCTTAATGTGTTTCTCGTACAGGATCTCGTGTTTGATCTGGGTGACTGTGTGAGGTGGGAGTTTATGTTTCCGAGCAACGAGAAACCGATTCTAGAGATACCAGACTTGGATGATGACGGTCTTGATGCCTTTGATGAAGATGAGGTCATTACAAAATCTTTAGTTTACTTCATCTATCCTATTGTCTAAACAATTAACATCTAATCATTTCCTTGACCAGATGATTGTGTAAACCTTATCCCCCTCTGTCACCCTGTCCACAAAAGGAGGAACTAAAAGGGTATGCACGGTACTATTGGGTCACCTTATCCCCTCCCATCTCTGCCTATATTTACAAGCTTGTCCCACCCCTGCTTTATCTGAGCTCTCTCATACCAAACAAAGTCCCAGGGTTTATGTTGAAAAGTTGTTTTATGCTGCTAACAACCATTCAATGCATTAGCATTCACAATGACTGTCCCATTGGCACATGCAGAGCCAGGCTATAGTGGTAGACTTGCATTACAAGTATAACAGCATGAGTACAAAAGTACAAGTATAATTTCCCTTGGTATGAGTAGGAATACTAGTACAAATCGCTAAGCATGAGCGTGAGTACCTAATTTTGCATAAGATCCTATATTGCTATTGAGTAGCAGTACAATTCCACTAGCCCTAGTAGGGGCACACACTATAGTAACATCCTAGTACCAGTGGGGGCTCATTACAAGTCTGTACAGTTCTTACTTTATTATTTACATCATGTGTCATGTGGTGGAATGTGTATTATTGTGTAATCTGTTGGAATGTGTATTTTAGTTTGACTTATAGGCACTTAATGACAAAAGTTTAGACGTACTCCGAGACTACAATGTAACAGTACGCTCAGAATTCTGCGTGTATATATCTCATGTTTTCCGTTCTTCACCACACGCTGCTCCATTTGACATTATTAATTTACATGTGTAACGACCAAAACACAGGTTCATGTTGCTACGGTTTATTTAATAAACAAACAACAAATAAAAAATAACCCCTGAATATAACATGATCTTGTTATACATAGGAATGGCTCTGTAAAAATGATGAGAAGACCATTCACAAAAAGTAGTAGTAGTAGTACTAAATGATTCTCATAAAAAGTAGTAAAGTAAAATATATGACGCTCGTTGCCTTTCGCCAAGTCCATCGATAAGGGTTACCACTGTTACACATGTATGACTATTTTTGTCTTTGGCAGGATGAGGATCAGGATGATGTGGAGAAGCATCTGGACATGCCTCCCTCTTGGGTGGAGACCCTGTCTCTCACCTTGAAGGAATACCAAACTAGATGTCCTCAGGGAAAGAAGTCTGTCCTGTACAAAAGAGCTAAACTTGAAAAGTGTGCCCATTATCTCAATAGAGATGGACTCATAACTAAACTCTCCATTTACCATGATAAGGATTGTAAGTAAAGTTACTTCAAATATGATAAGGAGAACATCTCATATGTTAGGCCTTGTATCAGTAATATTAGTAATAAATTATTAGTAATAATCAGTAATACTTCATGGGCAATCAGTACTACTTCATGGGCAATCAGTACTACTTCATGGGCAATCAGTAATACTTCATGTGCAATCAGTTATACTTCATGGGCAATCAGTTATACTTCATGGGCAATCAATAATTCTTCATGGGCAACCAGTAATACTTCATGGGCAATCATTAATACTTCATGAGCAATCAATGATTCTTCAGGGGAAATCAGTAATACTTCATGGGCAGTCAGTAATACTTCATGGGAAACCAGTAATACTTCATGGGCAATCAATAATACTTCATTGGCAATCAGTAATACTTCATGAGCAATCAGTTATAATTCATGGGCAATCAGTAATACTGCATGGGCAATCAGTTATACTTCATCGTCAATCAGCAATATTTCATGGGCAATCAATAATACTTCATGGGCAATCAGTAATACTTCATGGTCAATCAGCAATATTTCATGGGCAATAATACTTCATGAGCAATCAATTATACTTCATGGGCAATCAGTTTTAATTCATGGCAGTCAACTATACTTTATGGGTAACCAATGAGGGCAATCAATTGTACTTCACAAGCAATCAGTTGTACGTCATAGATTATCAGTTAGTGCAAAACAGTCACACTTCATGACAATGTCACAATCTTGATAAAAAACATCTGTTTATGCATTTGCTGCAACATTTACTCCACCAACCAACTGTGGTAACCATTACTCAATTATTAACCTTCTGTTTGGATCGGTTGGTAGTAAATGTCTTGCATATGCCATGATTCAAACTTAAAATGTCAGATATAAGCCAATCAGTATCCAGAAAACAAAAGGAAAGATATTGCTCAGTGGGTATTTTGTCTTTCCCAGGTTACATGGTTGATTCAAATCATTTCTTTTTTCTTTGGATGTAAACTTATATTACTGCTGTTTCTTTTGCAGTGAAAGACTTAATTCAAGTCAAGGAGTGGTTCTCTAATCGAAGCGATCAGCTTGACCTAAGAGTGACCAACCACAGGACAGGTTTAGTAACCGAACATTACAAGCAAGGACGGCCTCGGCATTTGAAAGGTACTCCTACTGCTATTATCATTACAGAATATCGCTGGAGTTCTGAAATGCATAGCTTTTGATAGTGCCAGTGATTAGTGTGCTAACCATTATAGAAAATACGTTAACATTCCAAAAAATTTATGGTTTTGTATTGTTTGAGACACTAATTTTGAATAATGATAGCTATTCTAAAGTGGTAACTAATTTCTTTCTCTGTTTTAGTACCAGGTGAATATTGCTTAAAGTTATTAAAAGTACCTTCCTGGAGTTTCTGGTCCTGGCATATCTTTCACTGAAATTGGAAACTGTAATCTAGACAAAAGGGTTAAAAATTCCATGCTAACGGTAGTAAAATATTTGATGTCTATAAACCTGAGTTATTTTATCTTCTAGCATATTTCAGAGCAACAATGAGAACAAAGTTGAAGCCATATTTGTAGTACATTCATCCTACGGCAAACATTTCCCTTCGATCGTCCTTGTCACGACATTTAATTTTCAATTTATCCGGTATTTCATTGCTGTTATACCGATGTACTTGTTTATTCAGAGCAAACATACAAAGCGATCAGTCCAGGGCCTGAATCTGAACGTACCCAGATATTTCACAACCAAGCCAGAGTGGACGGTCTGACCAGGAGAGATGAGACTCCTCTGGAGATGACCGAACACTTTACAGACAGAGACGACTTCCTGTTTTACCGACAAGTCATCTTTGGCAGAAGACAGAAAAAGCTGGAACCCTCTGGATCTTTACCCAGCTCTAACCCTAGACCAATTGTGGTAGGTTTTGTCAATTTTGCCAACGTTAACATTTTCAAAAACAGACTCTAAACTTATCTCTTTTTGACTGCCTTCTTTGAGCACTAGCGCCACTGTGCATTGGTTTTCCTCTGGATATTGGCACTCTATAAATTGCATGTATTATCATTATTAATGAAATAAAATCATTATAAGGGATGGTTATTTTCCTTTTCTGTCAATAACTGGAAACATGTGGCAGAAGATGCCAAAAATGAGAACCATCAGAATCTTCCCCCCCCCCCTTTTTTTTTGTTCTGCTCCTCGTTCAGTAACAGAGCCAAAGTTACATAATCCAATCCTTGAAAGGCTGGTTTTGAAACTTTTATAGGAATCTGGCAGAAGGAAGACAATTTAACAACATTTTAGATCACAATCTATGCATGGGCTTTGGGTTCAGCTCTCAAATTCAGTATTTGTCTCTAGGATGGTGTGATATATTATTATATCTATCCACAGAGGATCGTCGAAAGATTTCAGCGCAACCGGAAGGTAGCTGCAGACGAAGACGTAGCCGAGAGAATGTTCTTGATCTCGGAAGATCGAATCCAGTTAACGTTTCACCATCAAGACGGCAAGATTACGGCCTCGGTCCGTGAATTCATCAAACCTCCCAACGCTAACGATAAAGGAGCCATCTTGACCTATTCACCAGACATGACGAGTACCTTCCAAGTCGATCCGCACAAGAAACCGGCCAAGAATCTACAGCTGTATAACACGCTGGTGGACCTGGTCTGTCAAGAGGAGAAGTCCGTCCATAGTGTCAGGGATGCAGAGGAAGAGGTAAGGAAGACTCCTTACCCTCCCCCCTCCACCCACCCCTTTATTCTCCCATCCCCTTTTCAACTCCACACGTAAAGTTTAAAGCGGGTATTCGGACAACCTTGTGTGTAGACATAAATTATAACCTAAATATGACTCAGAATACACCAGTTTCTAACTAAGATGTTCTTTCTCTGAGGATGATCCAATAATCCACTCCCCACCCCACCCTTCTCCCCTAAAATCAGGGTCAAACACCCTTCTTTTTTTAAATCCTTGATCCACTCCTAGGTAAAGTTACCTGGAGGTGCTCTGTCTGTTAAATCGAGTATGTTTATCTCCTTTAGCTGACCGAGGTACAATCTACCGTTACAACAAACCTGAGTATCGGATGATGGAAATACTTGCTCATGATTGGTTGCAGGCTGTCAGTTTTCATAGTTTTCTTTCATTGTCTCATGCAGCTCTCTTTTATTTTATGTTTGGTTTCCTGACTGATCTGTTTTGAAACAGTTTGTCTTTATGCTCTTGATCCGCCTCCTTAATTAGTTGGTAAATTTCCAACTTTTAATGGTAATTTTTGATACAGGGCATTACTTGTTCAATTATTACCAAAAATATAATCATTTGAAATAATAATGAAAATTTTAATGGTACTAATTAAAAAGAAAAAATCATTTGTTGCTAATTTTGACCTTCTGAAATTTCTGCCTTTTATGTTATGGAATCTGTAACCTCTGCTCATTAAATGAATCATTGTATTTATATGACATATAAAAGCCTGTTCTGATAATAAATTTGAAATGAAATGGTCTTACTTTGCAAAGTATATGTTTCACAAAATTTTGGGAAGCAATCTGAACAATTGAAATTGAAGTTTGAATTTCTTTAAGTGCTTGTACTGTACTGTGTTAAATATTGTCCTTTAGTTGACAGTTTATGGTTTGAACAAAGCTCTACTAAGCTAATATAACAAAGAAAAAATGTGTTATTGGATCAAACACAGTCTGTTAATTATGACTAATGAGGAGTATTACAGTATCTGATGTTTTATCTCTCAGGTCCGAGATATCTTGAGTGACCGGAAGACTGAAGAAGATGAGTCAGAACTGGACATATCTGTTTATGACACGGAGAGAAATGAAAAGGCCAAACAGCACAGGATTGAAAGAGTGAGATATTAAAATGTCGTTTAATAATATAAAACCCTCTGTTGTCCAGATCAACCAGTGGCCAGTTGGCCAGTTGTGCTTATAATTAAATAATTAGTATGAGTCAAATATTGGGATAAAAACTGAATACATGAGTGAGGTGACCATGCAGAATTTTGGTTAGAGTCATAGAGGAAGTGGACTTTTCTGAAGTTCTGAAGGTACATTGTTGTTAAATGTAACAAAATGAAATGATCACTAGATCAACTTCATCAATGAAGGATCAAAAATTGAATTTTGAAAAGGTTATAAGGTAAGAAGACATTTTAGTTCATCTTGTTTGCTTCAATCCTAGTAAGCTTCTCCTTACAGCTGTCACCAAACAGCAAAACTGCTTGCCTTTTATTTATTTGTCAAATTATGGGAGGATTTCACTTCCTAGGGCTCTGTGAAACCAGATAGGTCTAGTCCACGAACTATGGTTAAGTTGAGAATGTTAATTTGTTTTTTTATATGATGACGTTTACAGGAGAGGCAGCAACTTGAGGAGAAGAAGAGGAGAGAAGAGATGGAGTTAGATTACTTGGCCCCCTTCCTGGCTCAGATTGGAGACCCAGAGAAGCTGACTAGACAGGAAGCCATGAAACTGAAGGAAGACTGTTTATCAGATCTCAAACAAAGGCTGATAGATAAAGCCAATCTCATCCAGTCAAGATTTGAGAAGGTAAATACACAGCAGAGATGAAACCAACTTAGTCATGTCAAAGATCACAATAAGGGGGTACCCTGAAGTATCAGTATGGTCTGTCATATGTTGTGTGGCTACTTGGTTCTTTATTGAACCTTTCTATAATTGACCTCAAGAGCTAGGTGTGTTTTTCTTCCTACACTGCTTCAGGTCTGTGCCAACCACATCTCTCACATTGTCTATAATTCTGCTGCTACGAAACTTAGGAGTATCATAACCATAGGCGTAGGAGCCCAATTTGATTTGGGGGGCTGTAACGACTTGCCCGAAAAATATAACCAATGTTTTTCGCGCGCTCCGCGAGCGTTCAACATGTTAATGTGTATATCATATAGGCATGCATCGTTATTACATCGCATGCCAATAACATACAATCATTTGCCGTGTTATTACCCTTCCATATTGGTTATAATTATTGGGGGAAGTCGTTACAATAATAATGATAATAATAATATCAGTTTAACCATTGAAAAACACATTGAAAATTATTTTTCTTTCAGTAGGTGCCCGAAAAATTCTCAGCATACTGCCCGAATTTTCACCAAAATTTTTGGTTGGGAGGGCTGCAGCTCCCCGCCTCCTATGCCCATAACCACCCTGCAATCTAATTGCTATTGTTCCTGTTCTTCCTAATAGGAAACTGCTGAGCTCCAGAAGAAGCAGCAGTGGTACCAACAGAACCAGGTGAACATGCAAAAGGATGACGAAGAAGAGTACATGGAATACTGCAGTGAAGCTATGTTTAGAATCAACATACTGCAACTAAGACTAAACAGGTAGGGATAAAAGGACCTATCCCTGCCTCCATCCTCCCCCTCCCCCCACTCCCATTTATATTCCTCCAACCCCTCCACAAACCCACTACTAACAAGTTGTTGTTGATCCATGTTGACAAATATCCAACTTCAACGAAGACTTAACCTGTAACAAGAGATTTCTATGTATGATGTACACTATTTTATTATCTTCTTGGTGAAACAGGCCACATCCTCATTCCCTACGACTCACACCCATTACGATCTTCCCTGCCTATAGCATATACAGTACCACCTCTGGGGTGATTGAATATCTATCGAGTTTGTAATGATAGCCATACTGAACGCTCCTCTGCACAAATTCATGATTAAAGTTAAACACACAGTGTACTATTTCAGTGGTCAAGCAAAATTTGTCTTCACACAGGAAAGTAGTGCTGGTCACTAGAGCACTTGTGTTTACAATCATATGGTGGCTGGTCAATTAGGTGCGCCCAAGGATGGATCCTAATGGCAGTACTTGGGGTGGTTTATGCTATCAAGTAACAAATTATTAATGCTCGAGTGAATTTGAGGACTGTTTTTCTATAGGCAGGCTTGAACGTTATGCCGCACCAAACTTTCTGGTGGTGCCACTGTTGGCAGATATTTTGATTGGTAGATGACTTAGTTTGAACTATGACCTTTGACATGTCGTATGATCTCATTACTTGAAAGTTGTGTATTGTTTCTTACTTTCAGACACAAGGAGATGGCTCCAATGAAGTACATGGCTCTGGAACAGAAACTCAGAACAGATGGCAGACTTTCAGAATTCTTCTAGTCTTGTAAAAGAAAGAGAAAGAAAAGATATTATAAGATAAACAAGCTGGCTGTCAAACATATAATTAAAAAAAATATTATTTATTGTACTTCATCTTTAAGTGCCTTGACCTACCAGTTGTACCTTTTTATATATATATATATATA
>JAIPMN010012947.1:0-22038 GCA_020650975.1 Apostichopus californicus
AGTTCATAACTTGTCCTTCACTTCCCCTTATCGATGTATACTCCAGACATCTTGTAACAACTTTCGCTCAAATTATTATATTAGAGTACAATTTTGAATTTAAAAATAGCGTAGAGGCTTATTTTAGGTCAGATAGCGAAGTCATGGAACAATACCAGAGTCAGTTAGAAAATAGGTTTTATGGATAAAGGAAAGACTGTGAACTGTTTGAAGTGTTGTAGCCTACCTGTTATTAAGAGTATAGCCATTGTACACCTAGCTGGCTACTTCAGTTTCCAGAACAATGTTAACTCTATTTCATATTGTCAGTAAAATGTGCCAATTAATGGTGCTTTTTCTGCTTGAAATTTAAGGCCTGCAATTTTAGGATATAGACGCATATAATTATTATAATATGAATGTCTGTCATGTTCATTTCTTATTTGCAGTGTGACTCGGATCAGCCAGAGAATGCACACTCTTCAGATAAAACTGAAATCTTCGGAATCCAAGATGAGGTATTTTTTTTAAAAGGACAATTCTTTTTTTCCTTTCTGAAGGCTAAATGATATAAGCCTGGTTGGGCATACTACAAACATTCTACTTTTTAAAATGTGTCAGTTTGCAGAGCCACAAAAATCACATTTTTGTTATCACAAATTGAACAGTTTATAGTGGATAAAGCATCTTATGGGTTGGCAATTAATGGAAGGCTCGCTTCATGCGATAAAATGTTGTCTGAGTCCGTAATATGGCACTGTACTGTACAGCGAACAGATACTTTTCAAAGTAACAACTATAGTAATTTATCTTTCGAAAAGGGTAACTTAATTGATTGGGACTCTTATAAGAAACTGTTTTGAGCAAATTTATGGATTCTATACAGTTAAAATATTCGGTGTTTGTTTATGATGACGCAATCCGAAATGAAAAACGCGAGCGACGTCGCTGTGAGCGTCAGGTGTGTAAGTCCGGACTCGAAGTGCAAAAATAAATCTATCGAGATCAATGTAACCGCTATTCCGCAATGGTCGAACAAGCAAAGACCGACTATCACAAATCCCAATATCAGGACTGTGACCAGAAGCAGTTATTCAGAAGCAGGTCGACAAGTTATACTCATCGGGTTCAGACAAAGTTCTTCCATCCCATGAAGATGCCGAGAAGCTAGCAAATGACTTCGCATATTTTTTCGTGGACAAAATTCGAAAGGTTGGAGATAAGTTGGACAACATCACCCTGCAACCGCCTGTGTTTCCTGGAAGGCTTCATCAAAACAAATCGCTGGCAGCCTTCAGTGAATTTCGTGAAATATCAGTCGACACCGTTCGTCGTATCATAATGGAATCTCCATCATCATCATGTCCCCTCGATTCAATTCCTACGTCGCTTCTCAAAGAGTGTCTTCCTGAGTTAATACATCCCTGCACCGAAATTGTCAACCGTTCACTCAGGTCTGGCGTTTTCCCGGAATCATATAAAACTTCGCGAGTTACTCCCTTGCTAAAGAAACCTGGACTTGATACCATCATCCTCAATAATTATAGACCCATTTCCAACTTGAAATTCGTTTCCAAGGTTGTTGAGAGGGCAGCCTTAGCTCAGCTGCAGGATCATATGGTGGTAAACAATCTCGATGGGAGCAAACAATCCGCGTACCGAAATAACTTCAGCACTGAAACCGCGCTCGTCCGTGTTCAGAACGATATCTCACGGGCTGTTCATCAGCATTCCGATGTAATCCTCGTTCTCCTTGACTTTTCGGCCGCCTTCGACACCGTCGACACCATACTCTACTCGATCGGTTGAAGGATCGCTACGGACTACGTGCCGACGCTCTGTCGTGGTGTGAGAATTATCTCTGTGGTCGTCGGCAAATGGTTGCCATTGGTAACAGTGTATCAGAAACATATCTCATGGATTGCTCTGTGCCCCAAGGTTCCGTTGCAGGATCTTTCATGTTCACTGTCTATGTATCACCACTCGAGGTTCTGATAGAGGCTCGCGGCGTTCAGACAATGATGTATGCAGACGATACCCAACTGTACCTTGTGCTTAATCCTGCTGAGGCTCAAGGGGATCAACTTCAGCGACTTGAAGACTGCATTCGCAGCGTCAAAGCGTGGACCACTGCCAACAAGTTAATGCTGAACGACACCAAGACGGAGGTTCTTCACTTTTCCTCGCGTTTCATAAAGAATCCGTCTCCTATCTCCACTATTCAAGTTGGTGACACGAAAGTTGATGTTGCTCCGGAAGCACGGAATCTCGGTGCGTTGATGGACCAACACATGTCGCTTCAATCGCATGTGAACAAAGTGTGTCGCTCTGCAAGTCTTGGAATATCAAAGATTGGTCGTATAAGGAAATATATAGATCGGCCGACTGTCGACTTGTAAACGCCTTCGTAACATCTCATCTCGATGCCAATAACAGTCTTCTCTATGGCCTACCAAATTCTGCCATTGCCAAGCTACAACGCGTGCAGAATAGTGCCGCTCGAGTTGTCCTGGGTGTAAGTGGTAGGGATGTTAACATAAATGCCTTGCGAAAGAACGAGCTCCATTGGCTTCCAGTGAAGGACCGCATTATGTATAAAATTCTGTTGCTTACTTACAAGTCACTCAACGGTCTTTCTCCTGCTTACATCAGAGATCTTCTCGCTGCTTACACCCCGGGACGCTCGCTCCGTTCAGCATCGCAGGCACTCCTCGTGGTCCCGAAAACCGTCTCAACCAAGAACTACGGAGATCGGTGCAGCGACCGAGAAAGCTTTGGAACGACCTACCACACCACATAAAGACTGCCAAATCTCTCGCCATATTTAAGAAAATTTTAAAAACACATCTTTTTAGTTTCTCTACGTGATTTTGTCACTTTTATATACTCGTGGTTTTATCTAGACTGTTATTTTTGTATAACTCTATTTTATGTGCTTATCCTTTGTTTTGTTTTTTATAGGTTTTGGTCTGTTTGATAGTCTTCTCGTGTTTTAACATTTTTGTGTTCGTATTTTACATACTGTTTAATTTTCGTTTATGTGTTTTCTAGACTTTTTGTTCCTTTGATTTCTGTCTGTTTGTTTCTATTTGTTTTAGGTTTTGTAAAGCGCCTAGAGGCCTTTTGGTATTTGGCGCTATATTAACAACTTTTTATTATTATTATTATTATTTCCGTGCTCTTACTTTTTTTTCAACTAATGTTGACTAAAGCAAAGATTGTTTACATGTGTTAGGCACATTGTAGGATCAGTATTTTCAATAGGATTTTTCTTGTGTCTGATTTTAACAAACAGAAATTATTTACATGTTCATTTCTTATTCAATTCTGTTGCAGATATTCACAGATGAGAAGGATGACCAACCACCCCCTCAGTGTGTTCCTGGGACTGATGCAGATCTGTATTCCTTGTTTGATGATCTCCAAAAGGTAATTAGAAAAGAGAAGTTTGAGGATTTGTGCGATGATACTACTGAAACAGCTGAAATATAAACCGAGAAATTTGCAGAAGTATGCATGAGTCAATCAGCGAAGTGCTCTCAAATAATGAAGAGCAGAACAACTTAAATGTTGAACATTTCCCTGGTTCTAAAAAATGTCTTGGTGCCGTCATGTTATTACTATGCCTTTTCATGATCAGGTTCAAAGTGTCAGATGAGGCAATGACCTATTTGCTTACAATCATAGGCATACTATTACCAGATAATCATAAATGTCCAACATCACTGTATTCACTTCGAAAGTACCTTTCCGTTTACACGTATATGTCTGAAATAAGGCATTATTGTTCATTTTGTTATGCACATGTTGAAAAAGATATGAAGCATTGTCCAAACCACTTTTGTAATAATGATTTGACTGCTACAGGAGGCTTGTCATATTTTGTTCTTTACAGTTTAGTGAAACAGCTGCAGGTCTTATTTAATCGCAAATCTTTCACAGAAAGTGTTAGGAATCATAGATTTTGTAGATCATCAAAGAAAGGTGTTGTCAGTGATATCTATGATGGGGTATTGTACCAAAATTTGTGCCAACAGGGTTTTCTTAGTGATCCAAACAATTTATCTTTGCTATTAATACAGATGGGGTGTCTATTTTCAAAAGTTCCAAAGTTTCATTGTGACCTGTTTATTTGCTTGTCAATGAATTACCTGTTAAAGATCGTAAACTGAGGGAAAATACACTTTTTTTTCTGGAATGTGGATTTCTTCAAAGAAACCAATAATGTGGAGTTTTCTGAAACCACTTTTCGATGACATCAAATCACTTGAGGAAGGTGTTGAGTTTCAAGACTTCACTGGAAATAAGTTTATTTGCAAAGCAACAATATTAACTTGCACATGTGATTTGCCTGCAAAAAGCCTGGTAGCAAACAGCATTCAGTTTAATGGTAGTTATGGTTGCTGGCATTGTTTGCAAAAAGGTTAAAATTTTAGAACAGAAGCAGGTGGTAATTGTCATGTTTATCCTCCATAAATTGGTGATCTTAGTGGGCCCCCTCGAACTAAGGAATCAGTGCTGACATCTGTTCACAAAATTTTGAATGACATCAAAGCAGGTCGTAGTGTTTCAACAGACAAGGGTGTCAAAGATCCTTCTTGGTTTGTGTACCTGAAATATTTTAATATAATTGATGGATTTCTAATTGTGCTTTTTACGTGCAAAGAAAACGGACACGGACCAAAGGTCAACAGAACCAAAAACAATCTCAGTCTGTAAAACAACCACCAGTAAAACAACCACCAAAAACCCAACTGAAACCCACAAACACAAATCTCTCACCAACGCAGCGTTTAACTTGACGCGAAAAGGACACGGACCCAATTTCTAATTGACTACATGCATGGTGTTTGCTCTGGTGTCATGAAACTAATGCTAACACTTTGGTTTTCCAGGGAACATACAAGTACGAAGTTTTCATTTTATCAGTATAAGGAAATAGTGAGCAACCTTGTAAAGGCATGAACCAACCATTATCATCACTAGGGTGCCTCGCTCCATACTGTAGATGATATTGCTTTTTGGAAGGCATCTGAATATAGAAACTTTTTGTATTTCTGGGGGGTTCCAATATTGAGAAATATTCTGCAACCAGTTTATTACATTCATTTCTGCCTACTGGTTAGAGCTATGTTTCTTCTCTCACAAAAGTCAATAAATGAAAATAATTTTCTTATAGCTGAAACCTGTCTTGCAGAATTTGTCACAAAGTTTCCAACTTTATATAGTTTAAGGTATGTCACAATGAATGTTCACCAGCTAGTACATCTTGGGAGATGTGTTCGCTATACCGACCCTCTTTTTGAAGATTTCAATGGTTTTTTAGTTCAGCATATGCATGGTACACAGGGTATTGATACAGAAGTTATAAATACTATTGGTCTTATTCATTGCATTCCACTTTTGGAAGAACATTTTTTAGGCTTGAATTATAAAGTGCAGAACTGTGTTATGTCCATGTTGGGAAGGACTCATTCAACATGGTAACACTTGACAAACTCTGTTTACAGGATTGGTTCCCTTTATAGAAGGATTTTGACTTATAGGAATCCTCAGCAGTTAAGAGAAAGTTTCAGGTAACAGATTTATCTGTCAGATGTTTTTTACAAATTTTCATTCACAACACAGATTCATTCGTCTATGGTTCATTTTACAAGAAACTAATACGAAGAAATCAAAGTGTTGTCAAGTATGTTACAAATTCAGAGCCTGCTGCACAAACAGTATGGTTCTGTACAATTTTTGGCAATCATAGGGGAAGGTGACCTCTGTGTAGCTTTCATTGAACCCTTTAAATTTAAACAAAAAGAAAGCACAGATCATATCAAGGAGGTAATCCAAGATCCAAATTTGGAAGTGATAAAACTTGATCAATTATTATGTAGTTGTATTTACACTGAGGTTAATGATGGCAAGTATGTGTGTGAGATACCAAATAGGTATGATAAAGACTAATACTGTACATTTAAAATAAGTGACTGATTTTTTTCTTTATATGCACAGAAGCAAGAAAGCACAGATTCAAGATCTAAACTTGGAAGTGATAAAACTTGATCAATTATTATGTAGTTGTATTGAGGTTAATGATACCATGTATTTGTGTGAGATACCAAATAGGTGTGATAAAGATAAATACTGTACATTTAAAGTAGCTAACTGATTTTTGGTTTCGATGATAATCGTAACCAATTTGCATTCATGATGGGCATATGTGTGTGTGTATGCATGTGTGTGCGTTTGTGACGCCCAGCTTGTAAACATATATCTCAAGAAGGGAAGGTCGGACCAGGTCCGTAGTATAATTCAGTAAGAAATGAGCGTTGAACTTCCTCAGGTTCCTTCCTTGGGAACAAATATTGTTTGGTATCGCTGTAATAGTAACCAAATCCTCCCAAATTTTGTAGATGGTAGAGAAATAATCTTATTCAATTTACGCATAAATGTTCCAGCTCGGACTATCTGAGTCAATAAATTTCACCACTTTAGCCTGTTATTAAATCAGAGTGAAGACACTCTTTGTGGTGGTTATTTGCCACCACAATGGAAATAAATATGAACGGCAAGCTGTCAAGCAGCTCGCTTATTGTAATATATCTTTCTTGTGAAGTTTCTTGTCAAGCATATCATATGTTGAAACAGCTTTTACTCACAGGTTCATGGATACTCTACCATGGCAAATATTTGGACACTATCTGGCATTAAATATTCTGAAAAGTCAGCTCTTAATGGTTGTTATCATGTTTAAGGACAGTTTGCCTGCTGCAAGTAAACACAAAAACATTGACTTTCTAAAATGCAATTTTCATTTGCAATTTCCTATAATTGAATCCAAAAGAATATCAACTTGCATTATATCCAATGACTGCATTGTACACAAAGAACTATTAATGGAACTTCTTAACATTGTTCAAGTTTTTAAGCATAAAATTTTCAGGCCAAGTAATACATTGATAATAAGCAGCAACAAACGATTTGAATGTTATTTAGAAAAAAGAGGTATCACATGCTAGCCATTCTTTGATGATGGCACCATATATACTGCTATGTTGATGAAGTACATGTACGCTATCTATATTGTAACTTTTGCCGAAAAATGAAAGTGCCTTTATTTTGTACTTGCAAATGGCAAAACCTGCTTGCATTATAAATGCAAAGGTCCTTGTTAAAACGTATAACAACTTGTGATGACTTGAAGTGATCAAGCACATTTGTTATCTGGTCTTGGACTGGTCTTGTCTTCCAGGTTCCTATTATGTTAAACCAAGTCTATCACTATACCATTCCTTAATCCCTTAAAGGTTAACAAATGGAAGATGTTTAACCATGAACTACAGTAAATGGTACCCCAAGCAGCGCAACATTTGTTGGCCCTGAGTAACTGAAAAATAACTTAATTTCTTTGAAATTTACCGTATGTTGGGGGGGGGGGGGGTTGAAGGGGGAGGGGTGATGAGGCGTGGGGTTGGAAGTTGCAGATTGCTTTTTTTCTAATATGGCTCCTGGGGGTTAATGAAACCACATGGTGGATGTTGTTGTAGCAGTTTAAGACCTCAAAGTTTAAAGTGGTTCATGAGTTACCAATTACGATGATTGTAAATTTTAATTAAGATGCATCTGATGTGAAACAATATGCTGCTTAAACCTTAAAGCTCATAAGTTCATGAACAAATCAGTTCCCTATTGTTCCCAATTGTACATAATTTAAACAGCTTAAGTTGATATCTCTGTGTCAAAATTAACTCATCGTATATGGCTACACAGGAAATTACAGTGAAATATGTTACCATTCATTAAGCTTTTCATCACTTTATTGTCCAGTAAGTGGTAAGTATATAGGAATACCTTTTTCATATAATGGTATTTGGCTAGCATCTGTACTGCACATAGCCAATGCCTCTCCAGGGAGCTGACACTGTAAAAAAAGGGGGGGTACCAATGTAGTCTTGGCCATGACGGTTGTTACTCTTTACTCGCGTGCGTACATGTCTCCCTTTAAATGCCTACAGTATCTCGAATGTGCTTGTCCACTGAATTGTATATGACCAAGGATCTGTCCATTACAAAAGTCTTGGACAATTCTCCAAAGCCAATGCATGCAGCCTATAGCCAATATTAAATAAATCTTCAAATTAATGAATCCCTATTTTGACTGCTTGTTGGGCTTCATAGCAATGCCAAAATAAAGCTTCAAACTCATGAAGACTTGTAAGGCTTCACAGCAATGTCAAAATAAACCTTCAAATTCATGAATCCTTATTTTGATTGCTTGCTAGGCTTCGATGGCAATGCCAAAATAAGGCTTCAAACTCATGAGGACTTGTAAGGCTTCACAGCAATGTCAAAATAGAGCTTCAAATTCATGAATCCCTATTTTGATTGCTTGTTAGGCTTCGATGGCAATGCCAAAATAAGGCTTCAAACTCATGAGGACTTGTAAGGCTTCACAGCAATGTCAAAATAGAGCTTCAAATTCATGAATCCTTATTTTGACTGCTTGTTAGGCTTCAAGTTAGGGTTCATAGTCATGAAGCTTTAGTTTAAGGCTTCACATCCTTATTTAAGTATTCAGAAGCCTTACTGAAGGCATTCAAACAAAGCCCAAATAAGCCATCATGTTTGGTAAGGGTATGGGGGAAAGGGACATTTTAATCTATGGACTGCCTTGCCTAGGCTACAGTAGTCTGACTTAGCCTAGGCCTAGATAACTAAAAAATTTCTAGGGGGTGCATCCATAATGTTACCTTAGCCTAAGCTTACATATTGCCCATATCAATAGGCCTAGGCTTAGCCAAGTTCGGGCCATTGCAAGCTCCTGCTCACTGCTTAGGACTATGTCTAGGCCATTGCTACCCTACAGTCAGCGTCATACTCATAGACGATGGGGTGGGTGATTCAACCTATCCATGGCGAAAGGATCAAAACCTATGGAGAAAGGGACATTTTAAACAACAAAGTGGCTATTTTTATGACTAGTCGTAACAATAATTTCCAGTTACGCATGCGCAGTTGCTTTAATGTGGCTATTTTTACGATCAGGAGTACTATTTTTACGACCAGGAGTAACAATAATTCCAGTTAGGTTACCCCTACTACATGCGCAGTTGCTTTATTTACTTTACTGCGCATGAATTCGCCAATGTCGTAAGAATAGTTTAGAAATAATTGTTACTCCTGGTCGTAAGAATAGCCACGGCCTTTAAACAATGGACCCCCTTGCAATGACTAGGCTACGGTAGTCTGATTTAGCCAAGGCCATGATAACTACAACTTTTTTAGGGGATGCATCAATAATGTTATGCTAGCCTAAGCCTAAATACTGCCCATATCAATAGGCCTAGGCTAAGCCGAGTTCGGGCCATAGCAAGCTTCTACCATGGAGCTATTTATAGCTCCATGCTTCTACTCACTGGTTACGTAGGACGCTGGTGTGCTGGGGAGGGGTTTTTCGTTTCGCTGCGTGCGGGTCGTCCTTTGTAGTTTTTTGAATGTTTGAGTGGTAGGTTGGGCGTTTTGTCTCTGCAGGTCGGCGGGCGTATGTTTTTTTGGCTCGCTTGACCTGAGTTTCGTTTGTCAGTATGGGATAGTTCGGTAGTGCCGTTTGACCGTGACGTTTTGTATCCCGCATGGCGGGTCACGTAAAAAGCACTGGTTACGTAGGACTACGCTTAGGCTATTGCTACTCTACAATCAGAGTCAGAGCAGAGGGGGTGGGTGAAACAACCTAACCGTGACGGAAAGGATCGAAACCTATAAGGGGAATGGGACATTTTAGGAATGGATTTTACACAGGAATATATCAGTGAAACGTTCTTTGATTTTTGTGGAAGGGATATGTACACTGTCATTAAATGTGACAGTTCGCTGGATATAATAGTTGTTTGAATAAATCGAATTAATTTTGGTTGATTGTGTATTAAAAAAAAGCGATTCTGATTTTCGATTTAAATGACCGAATTTGTGGATTCTCGACATTCTCGACTTAAAAATTGCACTTACCGGTTGTGTAATGGTGCGGTCCAATGTCATTGCGCAAGCGCACTAGCATCACGTCGTCCAATTCTACGGACGGAGAAAGTTGACTATTTTTACGAAAAAACATTTTTCCCGTGAAAAATACCTATGCACGCTGGTTCCAGTCAGTTTTAAACGTGTTTCCCGATACACTCTGATTACAACCATTGTTTTTGATGTTTTAAACTTGTTGTCGTGTTATTGTCGTGAAATGGGCCTGTTCTGTGTTGACGCTAATTAGTACGACCCGATTTTGCAGGCCTATAGTATTGGTAGAGTATAGCGAAGCATATACAGTGCATATTATAAGCTAGACCTACATTGCACCTACAATAAATAAGCTCTTTCCGCCATACAAGTGCTTTACCGATGGTGGAATGACACGGCCCCCTAATTGTGGCCTACGTTGAAAAGGGCGTAGTCTAGTGTAACCCAGGCTGGCAATATAGGGCTAGGCGTTAAGCTGGGCCTGAACTATGGTCCGCCTTGAGTTCGGCCATTGCAAGCTTCTTCTCACTGCTTAGGACTATGCCTAGGCTATTGCTAATCTACAGTCAGATTCATAACCGAGGGGTGGGTGATACAACCTAACTTAGATACTCACAACAGGTGAACTCATCCGTAGCAAAAGATAAAACAAAACAGTTATGACTACGTCTTACCTTTCTTCGAAGTTCGAGATCCTTTGGAACCAACCGCAGTGTTTTGATCTTTTTAGTACTGCAACCTGGCCTCGTATGTTACAATGTACAATACGTACTATAGTATTTACTAGTAACGCTAATTACGAATTATATATCTAAAATTCAAACTGAGGGCACCATTTCGATATGGCTCTTTCCATGAACTTGGGGCTCCTAGTGTGACATTGGGGTCAATGTAGTTTCATATTTTTTAAGTATTTAAAGTAGTTCCTTATCCGTGAAAAGATTATCTGAAACTTTGCTTTGGAGATTCGAACAAAAGCTCAGATGTAACGGCTTACACCGCTCTATGTTGAAATAGTTACAATGAAATGGGAAACAAAGTAAGTGTTTTTTCTCAAATATAATTTTAATTATAACCATTGACAATAACATACAATGGTAAAAGTGCTTTCCTTAAACTTTGGAAAAATGGTTTCACACTCCTTCAGTGTAAGCATCGTTGCTCAAAAATAGGCTTAAAGAAGTCAAGAATATTAGTTACACATATAAGTTCAAAGAGAAAGCATATTCAGATTAAATAGTCTCATCCATGTGACTTTGTACTTCAGTGCAATGTTTCTCAGTGCAGTTTTGCATGTTTTAAACATATTATTTCTTTTTGTGAGGCTTTTTCTTCTTCTTCTATGGTTTGGATGTAACAGTTACACGGCGTATGTGTAACATCTAGAAAAATCATATAAAGCTGTTCCTATTTGTTCCACTGAACCTCTCATGTGAAATGGTTTTCTAGAGAAGACTTGTGCTATGAAGAAATATCATTTATGTACTCTTCTTAAATCTTTTATGTCAGTACCTGTTGTATTATATCCAGGCAGAATTTGGTTCCATAGTTAATGCTACTTTGCATCACATTTGGAAAGTGCAATCGGTATGTTGTCTCTATGCTTTACTACAGTAACTGAACATATATGATCAGTACATATATATTATGTATACATGCAGTAGTTATCTATCAATGTCAAATTAATAACTCACATGCAGGCAATATTCTCCCTTTATAGAATAACATAATTCCAACAATATACAGGGGACATTTAATAATACTATTCAATGAATTTCCACATTCCTCTTGAAGCAAAATTTTGCAGATATGAAATTTTAATTGATAAACCCATTGTTCACATTATTACAGTCATTTCAGACAATGTTTTGAAATTATTTTAAGTAAACTCTCGCTGGAAGTACATATCAGTTATCTTAAAGACCTTTCTTTGTTTGCTTTTTTATATTCAGGATATCTGAGATATCTGTCACCCACTTTCCAACAATACACACCTTGACAAATCCCACCAAGTTCACCTCGGGGAAAGAAAACTTTATTCCCTAAAGGAGATGCACCAACAACAGCATTTTCCAATTTGAGGCATAGATATTATTAAGAAGTTTCTGCAATCAACACCAGGAGGAGAATCCAATCAAAAAAAAATCAACACTTTCAATGCCAAATATTTTATTTTCCAATGCTAAACTAAACTAGCTCATAGATATAGCACTTTATGATTACTTTTAGTCTTTCAAAAGTTTGAATTGAAAGAATCCAAGTTTAGCAAAAATGGCAATTTTAATTTATATAAATGCTGTGAACATTATAACAGCAGTTTAACACAAACTTTGGAAACTCTTGCATAAACATTAACTGGATTTAAAATTCAATTATCTTAAATAACTTTTTCTTCTTTTAAGTTTCAAGATATCAGAGATATCTCTCATCTGCTTTCCAACAACACACCCCTTGTCAATAGTCAGCAAGCTCACATCAGAAATGATTTAATATAATCCTTGATGATGATGCACTAACAACAGTATTTCCCAATTTCGGGCATTGAATTTAATAAAGAAAGTTTCCTAGCAACACCTGTAGGATAATCTAAACACAGATGAAAGAAAGCAACACTTTCAATCCCAAATATTTATTTTTGAATGCTAAACTAGATCAAAGATGTAACACCATATAATAACTTTTAGTCTAGTTTGAATTGAAGTAAACCAGATTCCAGATCACACCATTCAGTAAATACTGGAAAAACAAACACATTTAACAATTTTGAACAGATTAAAAAGCAATCAGCAAGAACATGTTATTTTACAGTTCAACTCTCTTCATTCCCTTCATTCTGTTGTAAACATAATCAATTTCTTCCAGCTCATTGACTGTAAATGGCCCACTGCCAACCATGGAAAGTGGCCCATTGATAACGTACTGTGGTTGCACAGCAGCTACATCAGACCTTTTTGGCCAGTCATAAGTATGTTCCTTATTTTCTGACTCTATGAAGGAACTTGAACCAGAAGAGTTTACCTTCAAGCCTTGTGAGTCTTCCAATATAAAATTCATTGGTGTAAAAAACAGCATAATATTTCTCCATTTCCATTTTAATATTCTTCGTCAGGCCTGCATATCTGAAAAGAGAAAACATTGCTTCCATATCATTTTTGAAAGGAACATGTGAGGGATGGGAAAAAGATTTAAATAAGCCATTTCTTCCTCCAACCCCAAACCCCACCCAATGACCACGTCCACAACAGCCAACTAAAGAAGACCTTAAAGAACGGGCAACCTCAGAGACAAAGATAAGGTATTCAAACAAGTGAATGAATCACAAATGCTGGTGTTTTTTTTAAATATTACAGTTAGGTCCAAAAATTGTATGGACCATAGCTTTTAATAAGAGTTTAGTTGGCACAGTTGTCGTGTTGTCTCATCCGTAGTTTGCACCCTTCATTGTAAACTTTCATTTTTTCTTGACTCATAGTAAGCCTGTAAATAAAGGCCCGAACGGCATCCTCTTTTTTATAGGCTTCATACCTTACTGGATCTTCTTGAAGTTTGGTGCGCCAGTTTGAAGAACGTGTCCAGTTACTTTTTGGTTCAACTTTCACTGCTGCAGTTTTACTTTTAGAGGCATTACTATTCCTTTTGGCCAAAACAAATGCCGGGCTGGAAGAAAAAAACCCAAATAATCACATATAAACTATTTAATAGCGAGTGAAAGGACATATCAAGCTAGGCCCTCAGTGAACACAAACCAGGGACCAAACCTAACCTGCCTCTGGTAGGCCTAAAAAAGATTCAACTAATGTTTGAATTAGGCCTAACACACAGTTAGGAATTTTTAAATGGTAGCCTAGATGTCAACATGCACCTTTCAACAACTATGTTAGGCCTTGAATCCACAAGGTACACAGCTACACCATGATGTTAGTGTTAACTCGATTTATGCAATTGATCCCACAAACCTTGAGAAGTCTGACTTGTGCAGTCTAACTTGTTAGTGTTAGGACTAATTGATAACCTGATAAACAAATTTGAGTTATCCTTTAAATTTTTCATATTCAATAATATGGTTCATAAGCTTTATTTTGCATTGTTGACCTGTCTATGTTTTAGCTGAGTTGGTATAGACTTAGTAGGCTGTGAACAATTGTTTGGTTATGACACTGCTAGGCTATTGAAACCGTCCGTACTAATACTACTGCAGTACAAGTACAAAGTGAAAACTGCACTAGGCCTAACGTTACGATTGACCATTAACGTTAGGCACAGGTATAACGTTAGGCTAAGCCAAACACTGCAACAAAATAAACACTACGGCTACGTTTCCTGACTGGGATAAATTTAATAAGGTGGCACTATCAAATTATTTCGGATGGTTTGGAACAAGTAAAAGGTTAGTGGGGTATTTTTAGTCGAATGTTTGCCATGACGGACGGTTACGTTAGGCTACCTGTTAATGTGTTGATGGAGGTTAGGCTAGGCCTAGGCCGATTCTCGCGAGATCGATACAACGATCACCGTAAGGAGTGAAAAAGCTTCTAATACTTACTTTAATTCTCGTGTACAATAACCATCCGATTATTTCCGTAACAAGTTAATGTTAAGGTTATCTTGATTTGCTTGAATCACATAGTAGAGCCCAAAATAAATTGATACGGTTCAAGCTTGAAAACAGACGTAACGTTCGTGTTTGTTACACCGTGTACATCAGAAGGCTGTTGATAGAGAACCTTCTACTTGGTCCAAGGGGGAATCATTTAGAGATTGTTGTTTTGTACCAAATGTTTGCGGAAATGCAGCTCAATTTTGTCTTAATATTCTTTGATGGAGGAATTATACATTTGGAAAATAAACATTGATTATGTATGTTGGACGTAACATTTTCTAAGACGTAACATTGTTACACCAAATTTTGGAACTTACCTACGAAAAAAAGAAATGAACAATCCTGACGTCCATACCCAAGGGAAAATCCCTGGTCTAAAATGGCTACGTAGTGGGCTATTCTACTTGTTAGGGTGATGGCTATCATGTTTACTGAAATAACATCGTGACCCAGACGTAACATGCCGTCGTTACACCTCATCTCCAAGAAAAGTTTTAACTTCCATTTCTTTTAAAAAAACCTCACCTTGGCAACTTTTGTGACACAAGCAGGTGTAAATGGGCAGAAAGAACTTAATTTTAGAAGCACAGTATCTAACACACATGTGAGAAGCCAAGCGAGTGGTTGTTTGGACGTAACATGGAGTGGGGGGGTTGGGCGTTTTGTCTCTGCAGGTCGGCGGGATTATGTTTTTTGGCTCGCTTGACCTGAGTTTCGTTTTGTCAGTATGGGATGGTTCGGTAGTGCCGTTTGGCCGTGACGTTTTGTATCCCGCATGGCGGGTCACGTAAAAAGCAACATGGAGTTTTTGTCTGAGGGAAATTATATTGGCAGTGAGTTCAACAATATGCAGTTTGTGTGTTGAGCTAGGTTGTCTATTACACATCAGAGGATGTGTTCTTGTACATAACCGTAGATAATTATAATATGGCAAGGATGTTTTAATGCGAATATGTTCATTCGAAAAAGAAGATAATTATTTTTCACAGAATTCACTGCAAATTATGGGAAAACAACATGACATTTTGTTTAAATTTATTCAGAAAAAAAATTCCATTTCAGCAAATTTTACACTGAATGGAGAAAAGAATATTACATTTGACAACAAATGAGTAACATGAAAGAAAATCATTTGCAAGTTGATTTATAAATGAAAGTATATTTGTACTACTGAATGATGCCTTAGGGCCCCAGGTTCATGGAATGAGCCATATACAGCTCTGCGCGGTGAGACCTGCTCGGACCCAATCATTTATAAAAGTGGGTAAATTTTAGAGAATCGACGATATATCTTTCATTTCAGATTCTGAGGAGAAATGATCACGAGGACGAATTAAGAAATACATTTTAAATGTAATGGTGGTAATTTAATAAAGACATCATTAACTTTTTGGATGTATTTGTCTAAAACCTTG
Organism: Apostichopus californicus; assembly: GCA_020650975.1. Classification (NCBI taxonomy): domain Eukaryota; kingdom Metazoa; phylum Echinodermata; class Holothuroidea; order Aspidochirotida; family Stichopodidae; genus Apostichopus; species Apostichopus californicus. Next base: position 15,994 of record JAIPMN010012947.1, read on the forward strand.
ATGTCTCCGTATCGTTCTTTCGCTATGCACTCAACATATAGACCATTAATTTTTGGTAGCTTATTAAAATAAATATAGAACAACCAAAATATAGTGGAACATTCCAACTTTGCCTTGTATTAAACATTGTTTCTTTGCTGGAATGAGAAGTTGAACAACGCATATTTAAGCACAGTAAATGAGTGGTAAAACAACGTGGAGACACGTATATGCCTGCTTATTGTATTTGTCTCCCCAACGTTCGTTGGGTAACCCCACTTTGTGACCCAAATTTTCGTTAATGGATTTCTGTTTTGTATCAGGAAAGTTTCAGTTCTGTTATTGTAAATGGGTTTTGTTCCGATGTTTTTAACGTAGAGAGGGGGTGCGCCAGGGGTGCCCTCTGTCTCCATTACTCTATGTTTTGTTTAGCGAGTCCCTCTCTCGTCTTTTGGAAAGGGACTCCAGACTTGTTCCATTCGTTGTGCCAGGGGGTGCCAAAGTGAAATGCGTTCAATATACAGATGACGTCACGTGTGTTGTTTCGAGTCTGGGCTCCTTTCGTGCCCTCTCGCAGGATTTATCTATCTTTGAGAGAGCTACCGGGGCGAAGTTGAATCCGGAAAAGACAAAGGGCCTTCGCCTTGGTAGCTGGAGATACAGAGACCTACCATTCGGTGCATCGTGGTCGGATCAGAATATCAAAATTAATGGTATATGGTTCGGCTGCGATGCACCTTGTGATGTAACCTGGAACGAGAGGGCTGAGGTACTTGAGAGCAGGCTCGAAACCTTTGGCACCCGCTGGCTATTTTCATTCATTTGGTCGGGTGGTACAGAGCTTGTCAAAAGGGCGGTAATATACCAAAAGCTGGAGGAGGGTGGGTTAGGGGTGGTTCATCTGGGAAGTAAATTGACCTTTTTGTTATTTAAGCAGTTGTTTGTAGCGGTAACTGACCCAGGGTTGCCTTGTTCATATTTTCTACGTTTTTGGGGCGGTTTGCACCTGCGTCGATGTGTCCCGGCGCTGTTTAGCAACAGAGAACCGCATAGTAGTACTCCAAACAGGGTGGTGCGTGTCATTTGCTCCGCTCTGATTGAGTTGCCCCCTGTTGACCTGTCACAGCCGGCCCTTGTTCACAGTTCGTTGCGGGATAGGGCCTTGAATGCAATTTTGTCCAGGGACGTCATTCTGCCGAAGTATGGCGTTCGGTGCATATAAGGCTGAATGGTTGCAGGCTCCGTGATCTTGCATGGAGAATTGCACACGGTGCCTTGGTGACCAACCTAAAAAGATATCATTGGCGATTGGGTGATGGACTGTGCCCGAGGACCGGCTGTGACAGCTTAGAGAGTACCGCTCATGTTTTTTGGCATTGATGCTTTGTAGTAAACTTATGGGAGTGGTTCCACACCTGGACCGACCGTGTTACGGGAGACCGTTCATGGTCGGTAGGGCAGGGCTTTATTTTATATGGGGTAGACCCTCCAGTTTGTTCGGTTGCGGTGTTGCACCGCATTAGTTTTGTTTGCTCTATTGTGAAAAAACATGTTTGGCGGAATAGATGCAATGTGGTTTTTAGGGGGAAATTTGCCAGTTGGCAGGCAGTCCTGGAGGCGGTGAAGTCTGACATTCGCCTTCAAATTGAAGGCGATTTTTGCCGTTTATCTGGGGCTGCCTTTTTTGGACGGTGGTGTGCTGGGGAGGGGTTTTTCGTTTCGCTGCGTGCGGGTCGTCCTTTTGTAGTTTTTTGAATGTTTGAGTGGGGGTTGGGCGTTTTGTCTCTGCAGGTCGGCGGGCGTATGTTTTTTTTTGGCTCGCTTGACCTGAGTTTCGTTTGCCAGTATGGGATGGTTCGGTAGTGCCGTTTGGCCGTGACGTGTTGTATCCCGCATGGCGGGTCACGTAAAAAGTACTTTGTCTTCCTACTATACAATTTAGTAAAATATATATATATATATATTTTTTCAAAAAGTCGTTTCAAAAAGGATTGATTGAAACCACGTTAGTTTACCGTAAGCCCCAGACTGCTCAAAGTGCTTGAACCCAGAAAGAAAAGCCAAGACCATGACAGTGTGAACGTACTGGAAAACTGGTTTTGTTGAGTCTGAATGTGCTTTTGTGATTATTAAGTCGTAAACGAAAAGGAGTGGAGGTTTGGCCAATGTATTGTATATCAGGACAGAGAACACAAGTGATAAGATATATCACAAAAGGGAGTGTCACAATTAAATGGACCTGGAGATAAACACACACACCCCTGAAGGAGAGAGCTGAATGTCAGGGTCCGAGATTATGTGATGACAGACCTTACACCGGGGTTTACCACATTTAATATTCCCCTTGGGTTGGGGAGTGTCGGTGGAAGGTAAACGACTCCTAACAAGGATGTTGTGTAGGCTGGGAGGTTGTCTTCTAGCAACTACAAGGGGGTTAATTAAAATGTCACCCATATCGTCTCCGAAGTTCAACGTGTTCCATTCTTTTTGACCAGCCTCATGAATGGATCGACCTGATCGCTGTGTGTAACGACAAATGGAATACGATGCTCTTTCACCTCCTTATGTTGATTTTGAAGCAGTTTCTCCCTGGGAATTCTACAGACCTTATTAAGGGTTCTCTTCAAAAATTTGTAGGGATAATTACAATCAAGAAAGTGACCTATTAGGGTGGTTGATTGACTACGAAACTGTAGGGGATCAGAACAGATGCGTTTGTAGCGAAGCATTTGGCTGAAGACAATTGACTCTTAATATGAAAGTCGAGATAGGTGTGACGGTCAGTGGGTTTAGAATATACAGACGTGTTAATCCGACAGTTAGATAGAGTGACCAGAGTGTCCAGAAAGGCAACATAGTATTTTGATTTCTCCATGGTGAATTTAATGGAGGGGTGGAACTCATCTACAAACGCATCAATAGCCTGTTCCCACGAACGCGGGCTTGCTTCACTCTTGATCGACCTATTGAGGGGAGGGCAAGTTGATCCACAATTTTACTCCGTGGGAACGGGGCAAGCCCGAGCTTGATCAAGCCCCTCATCATGAGACTGTTCCCCCATAAGACCAAATAACAAAGATATCGTCAATGTAACGTAAGTACACTGAAAGAATATTCCGGCTAAACTTACTCAAAAACGTGAGTAATTCCGTCCCTTATAGTATGCACAATAGGAGTAATATAACTCAGCTATGACAGATATATTTACTCAGTAAAAAGCTATTCAAACTCGTTTAGCTGAGTATTTCAGTTCGTCCCTTATAGTATTCACCAAGTGATTTATTTACTCACTTGTGTTTAATATTACTCAACACAGTTTAAAAAAAATTAATAATAACACAAAACTGAGTTTTTATACTTCTATTCAAACTGAAGAAGAAATGAAATGTTTTGAAGAAGCAACAAAGTTGGAACATACAGAAACAAATTAAAAGTTATAAAATCAATAGTTTCCCAGCATACTAAGGCCAGTCGCATTATTGGACAGTTTCAGTACCCCCTTTGCATCACCCCCTTCCCACCAACAATCATCTGACCAGTGATGCATATTGCCACCTCCTCCCTATGAACAGATAAAAAATTTAAGAAGTAAATTATACATAGGATTGAAACGTGATTGGCAATCTACTGATTTAAATACAAACAAATGTAGATATTGCAACTATATTTTTAATTGGTCCTGATAGTCAGGTCCATTACAAGTACTTTGACCCATGAGATATGTCCTTCAAAATTTCAAAACAAAACACCACCATTCTTTAAATGTACCAGCTTGACATTCAAATGTCACAGTTCCACAGTTACTGCATATGTACTGGTAGTTTTTTGTTAGCTATCTTTAAACTTGCTATTACAAATAACTTATACTGAATGAACCATGCAACATATATTGAGTGAACCATTTATAAAGGAACAGAACAAGCAAAGGGAAACATCTGTGGGCAGATACTTATATGTTTAAACAAAAGAATAAGAGTAAATACATTAATTAACACAACTATACATGCTGCTCAAAGATGGTTTGGCTGAGAACATTTTGAGTTGACAACTGTCAAACTCAACACAGAATAGAGTGAGACTGATATATAACAACAGAGTATTCCTGTCATTTTCAGCATACCCCATCTAAACAGAAATCTCAATACAAATCAAATTTCATGAATTTCATGATACACATGCCAGTATGATTTTTAATTGCTTTTTGGCTTCCCAAATAAATAAGCCTTAAGGATAAGAACACAACTTCTTGAATAATGTCATAGACAGATTAAACATATTTGTACAATAACTCCGATACTATGTTAAATTAAGGTTCAGTAGTGATATATGTACTACAAATACATCCACTAATCCACAACCAAGCAAAACTAACTGTGGCATTCCCAAGTAAAATGAACTGTGAACCTAAAGGGTAACAACATAACATAATTAAATTTCATGCATTAAATTATATGCATATTAAAAGATTGTTATTCATATAATTCCATACTGATTTTACAACGAAACATTAGTTTAGTCATTGCTATAAATGCACTTAGTTGCTTTTATGATATTTATTTCTTTTTTCTCTTTGGGGAGGCTTCCCAATGGAAACAATCTTAATAGTGGATAATATCATATACTAGTTTTGTGTTTCACTGTACACCACATACAACAGTTAACTGATTCATGTTCAAACATATGTCACATATATCTATATGAATTTTGAAGGCTAATGCATCTACATAATGTTCAGTTTGCTGATGGGATTGCTAACTAAACTGGGTGGGCTCTATTATTAAGTTAAGAAATTATGTTTCAACATAAAATAAAGGCTCTAGAGACTGGGGTATGACTTACTGAAAATGAAGTTGATTTATAGTTGGCCATACAATATGTGAGATAAGCTGATTCAGATGACATTATTTTTCTGAAAACATTACAAATCCCAGTCGTTTTTACAAGCAATTGATATCTAAAAGCCTTTCAATATGCTGACATGATTGTTAACTGCTCTGGTTGGCTTCCCATTGGTTAGTTTCAGAAGTATCATTTCTGTGAAAATGAAAAAGTCTTTAGACTCTTGGGGGTATGACATATTGAAGATCCAATAAGTGGCCATGAAATATCCCAACGCAGTTATGACATCAGTTGTATCACCGAATGCCTCATTTTCAGCATGTATGATGAACCTATCTGCATTACAAGGTGTCTGTCCTCTCCAAAATATGGTTGGGGATGTGATGTCAGTGTTCTAAAATAGAACAAATATAGCACACCATTAGTGTACCATAACATTATACAAACCATACTAGCACCTACATACTATACAGCTCTACCTATCTGGCAGCCTATAAAAACTGCTAGCTTCCTACCTACCTGGCACCTGCCCACATGAGAACACCAAATAACTTAACTGTCACCTTCCTACCTACCTGACAACAAACCATCTACTTGAAACCTGTCCACCTGATACCCACCTAGCAACTTGGTACCTAGACCCACCTAGCAACTCGGCACCATTATAAATCTTTGGTACCCACATATCTACTTGGCATATGCTTTACTGAAACCCATATTCTTAACTGATCTACATTACATAATTAGCATGTCTCTGCCCTCCTCTTTACATAAGATGTCTTTAGATGATAGCAATTTTGACAAGATGAAAACTGCACATGTATTTTCAAGCTCTGAGAAAGAAAAGAATAAGAAACATTGTGAAACCATTAATGTGACATGATAAAGTAAACAAAACAATACTGTTTCCCAGTGACAAAAATGCAATTCTCAGTTAGCAGTGAAGCCACAATAATGCCAGCCATGAAGAATCACACCTAACTTGAGACAGTCATACATATAGGATGGAAGATTTTTGGTTTGGGCATTAATGGATTTTGCTTTAAGTTATGTGCATTTCAAACTTAGTATTATATGGGTATTTCTTACTGGCAGAAAAAAAAATTATCATATTATATATGTAGAGACGCGTACAAAATAAGACAAACAAACAAAATTTATCTTCTGTCTCTCTATTTGAGTTCAAGAATAACACTGGGTTTAAATGGCCAGTGAGTTTTAGGAAAT
>JAIPMN010012954.1:14175-24930 GCA_020650975.1 Apostichopus californicus
TGTGTTTTCCGCTCCCCCCCCCCCCCCCGCCACAATAACACCATGGACAACCGGAAGTCATTCCTAATAATGCAAGCACTCCACGTGCACTACAATAAAGCGTGTTTGAAGGCAAACGCAGTTCTAGTTCTTGAAGGGTATTTTCAAACGTTGGCTTATGGAATGGGGATCTTCAGTCACAACATAAAATGCAGAAGGCGCTGTCATATCGGTCTTTTCTAGTTCTGAAACTTGACAAGTTGCAGTTTCTGAAATCACTGAGAATTCTGGTATTGACACAAGATATAACCACAACCAGTCACTGATTGGTCAATAGATCTTCGTGGAAACAAATCTTACTGAAACAATCCAATCATGACAACTATTAAGTTCAGTCCATTCCCTTTTCGGAGATTTGCACCAATTTTTTTGTTGTTGGTACATTACACATATCATGAGTTCTTAATGTAATCCTAATAGCACATGCTACCGATTTATAGAACGATCCAGTTTTATTGCGGTACAAACCTTTTAAGATTTACAGTAGTTAATGTGTTCTCGGGTGGACAACATTTCGTTATGTTATAGTTTCGTTGTAGATTAATGTAATGACCGTATGTTAGGTCGACTATGTCACACAATAATAATTCCCTTAAGTAATACCATAATAATACCATAGTAATACCATATAGTAACACACTATGTGTGCATTAGGGAATGTGCAGGTACTTTATCTAGTAGTATCCGTCAGTGATTCCTTACTATAATTAGGGCTATAATTAGGGCTACATATGCCAGCCCAACGTTTGAAAGCATGCTTTGCGGCATCCGTGAAGACTTAACGTCTATCACTATAAGCAACTCACGTTCGAGATCTTTTGGAAACTTTTGATGGTATTATAGCTAATATGAAAGATAAACCAGGGATATGACGCCAATATTCGTTGTCACTTTTCACAGCTTTCCTATGATAATTTAGAGGATTGATCAACACAATAAAAGGAAGATGAGAGCAGATTATTGATAAATGAACACTATACGACCAAAGAAGTATCTGTGAATATCGTGAATCTCGTGAATCAAGGTATATGGCTTTTCTGTTGAAAACTTCCTAGAACTGCTGGTGGGAATTCCCAGCAGTCGCTTTTTTAGAGAATGAGAATTACGCTGCCAACTTGTTTGTTAACCCTTATAGCTTTAATTATCTACTGATCACGAATCTTTTCCTGATGTGAAAATACGATTAGCGTCTTCTGCAAAGGGACGAACAGAAACATTTCAAACTGCTCAACTCAGTGTGAGGTCATTTTCAAAGATATCTATATCAATCAAAAGAAAAATACAATCGACTGTGCAAAACACGTTCTTGAGATCTAGGGTTCTAGGGCATATAGTGCATTAGCTGCCATTGGTTGGCTATAAAGTGCCAACCCCGACATAACATGCAACGTTTACATTCTTTTGGAAAATTTCTCTTGTAACCCTGCACTTAATATGTTAACAAAACTGCATAAAGATTACCAACACTGTGAGTAGATTTAGGTCTCTGCTTTCTGGTTATTAAAGAACAATTAATATCACAACAGGGATCGGTTCTATATCCACCAACTAACTTCCATATGATAGTCTTTTATCCCCTTCGAAAGCAATTAATTTCAAAACAAGAACGATAGTGCGTATAATTACATCGTGATTGGTATCCTCCCTTGATAGCAATAACAATTTCTGTCAAGTGTTTTATATACCAATTATATATAGCTTGTACATATACATATGATATGGAAAGTGTCATATGCAGGCTAACCATGGTGATATTACAATGAAGTAGTAATATATGTGATAACATATATGTTATCGTTGAAATTGAGTGACAACAATTGCTTTTTAAAACAAAGATGCAAAGAACGATCATCGTAACAATACCGACAGCAAGAATACAGCTTACAGTTATTTGACCTTATTACGGAATTGCACGAAAGACTTTGAAGCAATCTGAACATAAATAGAAATCTTTGAAATCCTCCCAGAATATTGCATTTGCTTGTCACTGGTTCTGTCCTCACTAAAACCCCTCAGTGCACGGTGTGGTATTTAGGCCTCTCTACACAGTGTACCACCGGTATTTACTATGCAGGACAAACTATCATTTTAGTCTGGCTCATTACCCACCTTATAATGCTATGCAAATATTGTTCTGTTCTTTTCAGTTGATCGGCCGTCGCAGTTTTAAACGCCAAGTGCTTTTGCTGATATTGAAAATGTAACTTTCCTTCCCTTTTTTTCCAAAAGAGAGTAGCGGGTTTGGGGGTGGGGTGTGGTCGGGCGGGACGAAGGGGGATCATATATAGCCTTTCTTTCGTGTATCAAAGGGTTCTTAATACATTGTCAGTATCATTGTGGGCATAAATTGTTAGTGACATTTGGTCTTGTTGGACACTTTCTAAAGGGGGACAAAATACGCTATTGCACTAACATACAACGTGTCACAATATACGATGATATTGAAACCGTGACTGTGTGCAGGCATTGCTGAACAACTACCAACAAACTCAGTCAGGTAGTGTCGATTGCCAGATACCTAATAAAGGTGCTATATTTCTCTTTATCATGATAACGCCGGTCAAAGTATGGAAGTAGTGCGCATCTTGAGATGAGCTGAGCCAACAAAGCCTTGATGACGTCAATGTGAAATGATAAATGTAACGCTACCCTATATAGTATATTGAATGGTGGATACTATAACGCAAGGAATTGCAGTAGGTAGAATGCAAGAAATCTATATCATTTATTGATGAAACGCAACTAAGTATTATATATTAGCTTCAGCTGCATGTTGCTGTGTTTAACAAAATGTACTGAGTATTGAAAATATCTACCGAGGGTGATGGAATGAATAATGTCGCGCAACCTACAAAGACACCATTCTTACAATACGTGAACTTTAATAAGCCATCAAATATTAACGAATACTTTCGGTGCTAAATATTTCGTTGGCAGCACGCATTTTCACATAGCACGAATCACGAGCATGCAACGGCATTTCGAATTTCTCGAAACAAGTGACCATTTCTTTATTATTTGTAAATGAGACTTGACTTGTCTTGCTGATGAACTGAATTGCTACAGGATTTTTCAGAATTACCAAAAGATGAATGCAAAAATCTGTACATCAAGGTGTACTTGTTGTTCCATTACAACATGTTCAATGGTAAACGATGCTTAAGTACAAAATGCATTAATATGCTATACCCCATATCATATTTATGTTTCTGTTGCTTAAAACCCTCTTGTAATATCCCTCAAATATATGTAATAAGTTTAATTAATTTTCGATGGAAGTTAATGATACTACAACACACTTTAGCCTATAAACTGAAGTTTTATAACATTTTAAATCTATGGTATTTCAATTATGTCTACAAAAAAGGAAAACTTCCCTTGTTTGGCCCATTTGTCATCCGGCAAAATTCTAAGAAAAATACAGAAAACTATTAAGTGTTTGTTTGCTATCAGCACTGTTTTTAGGTATATGCTCTTCATCGTAAAGCTATTACAGAGAACAGTTTCATTGCGATGTTCAAGCACTCAGCGAGGAGATATAGACTACTTCATAGCATTTACCACGTGGTCAAAATGAAACCTTGCGTGATATAAGGACCAATTTGTAATTAGTTTTCATCAAGACCTGGAACCCGAAGGATGTTATCAGTGCAGTTCGCATCATGGTTCGGTAGAAACAAGAGAGTGCTTGTAAAAATTGAGAGTGGGAATGGAATAAACTTGATTAAAGCTGCATTCTGTGTTTGGTTTTTAACTTTATGTTACACGTAACAGGGAAGTCTGTACAGCTCCCTTCTATTATACAAGCTATGTCATAGTATTGGCACATTATAGTTGGATACTAGTCATTCTATCAGATCAACGTGACTTCAATCATATGAATGCACCTATTTAGTTATTAACCGTATTTCATCGTATATTGACAATTGTATGTGCGACAAATAAGTTTAAGTACTCAATCAGACTGGTGTCTCGATGTATTTGGAACACATTGGATACAACCCAATGGGACGTATAATACAAATCTACCAGTAACAGGTTAGGATAAGTGCGAAAAACATTGCTACACCTTGGAGTCGAAGCATCCCGCATTGTGTCATGTAATGTCAAGCCATTGGTTTTAGACATCACATTACCGTCAATATGTAAAAAGAAAATCAAAAAAGACATTCAATTTATAAAAAAGACGTTTAACTGAAACCATAGACACCAGTGTTCCTTGAGGAGGATTATTTTAAATATTTTCCTCTAAACTTTCTGAAGACTCCCATGATAGTATCTTCAGATTATTTGATTGATATATCAGTGATTGGACGGTCGTATGCCCTCTGAATGTCTACACCATACACTGCCTTAAATTAAATCTCTAACTATTTGTTGGTTCGGTGTCCCAGATGTAACACCGACAGGTTATGCCTTTGGTCAATATAAAGATATAGATCTTAGGTGAATAAACCTCCGGTATCAATGCGCGGTCATCTCAATAATGTGAAAACTGGGTCGAAAGAAAAACTCGTATTAAAAATCAAGATTCAACTAGACTGTGTAATTCACTTACAACTTAACGGTAGGAACTGATATGTTACCCATGTCTATCGGATATTAACTCGTATCACAACAAGTTCAAGACCCCCAGGTCTCATTTTCATAGAACTGAAAACTCTGTGCTACAGGCATATCTTGAATCTATAAACGTGTCCTCCAAATATTCCAAGACTCACAAACTTAATTTACATGTGTGTCGCAATCAACCGTGCGAGTTATCTTGGAGGTGAACGACTGTGACCTTGTTCATGTTGAATCATAAATGAAAGGAAGGGGGTGGGGTGGGGGGGGGGGTGGGGTCGAGGTATTCTTACTTTGAGCCCTTCATGATGTTTTCACCCCTCATAGCTCTCGAACGACAAAATGTTAACTAATTACAAATTACATGATGGGTGGGGTAAGAAAACGCTCTGGTATATATTAATATATAATTGTTTAGTTGATAATCGTTTAAAGTTCAAATGAATCACAAATACCCCAATTACAAGTCATCATACCCCCCTCCCCCGTCCTCCCACACTTTCATTTTAACATGATAAATTGCCAAAAAGTTGGATCCTCCAAATTAATAACTGGCATTTAGAAGATTGAATACATACTGGATAGACAATTATTCAGCGAGCTTAAGCGAAACACATCTCGAGGGTGAGAAACAAATATTTGTTTGGGAAGTAGAGTTGTTAGCTGTATTTTTGAACTCTGTGGTATTTATAGTTGGCACTGATCAATGATTACCCTATCATCGAGTGTGTTCAATAATAAGTCTCAAAGCATAACCTTTAACTTGAAACATAACAACAAGGACAATACATGTAAACGGTTATAACTTTTTGCAATTCAACTTCATGAGCATACAGGTTCAATGGAATGTAAACTTTTCATTCATCAATATTACATCCATCAGAATTTTTATTAAAATTTGTAACCAAAAGGAATGGTGATAAAGGAATTGATCACTCTGTAAATAACTGTCATAATTCTAGTGACGTTTTCAAAGTGTTAGCGCCATCTCTTTTGACAAAGTCGTTCAAACGGTGACTGACGAGGAGCGATCGAGTTGGAGACACTGTCTATTTGATCTACTAATAGTAATAAATAAAAGTATTTTGATGGTCCTACAAAACTTGTAAATTTAGTAACATCTTGCAATGTCTGTCTGGTAAGTTCTATTTATGTTTTATATCTTTCCAATCTGTAAAACGTTTGTAGTATTGGAATATAGAATATGTTGTTGTTTACTACTGTCATGGTTAATAAAGCTTCTTAAGGGATTCTTAAGTATTTCGTAAGTTTGTTAAGTACTTCATATGATAACTCATGAAGTTAAATCAAACCCTAATATTTCTGTTTTGAAATAAGCCAATATACTAACCCCCTTTTTGTCAAAACTCAGAACTGGGAAATGTGTTTTTTTAATCTTGAACTTACTTTACTCTTAGAAGATTCCATATCATATGCTGAGTTTATATCTGAGGAAGGAATTTAGACCTTTTAAGTAGGGGAAACAGATTAATTAAGGTTTCATAATTACCATGGTAAACTTACTCTTTTGTAATTGCTTTTGTAATAGAAATGGAGCCTTCAACAACTTAACGTGAAAACTTAAGTTCACGGATCCAAACTGGATATAACTATTTCACTGTTTCTTGAGTTTGCGTGAGTTACAATTTTTTTTTTAAATATTCTGATCAAACCATGTAACGCTCGCAAAACTGAACGATACCCCGCAATGACTGCACTTGGCAATATAACACTGCGCCAAGTTCAAAGCACAAAATGTAGCTTGATGTGAAGAAAGATGTTATAAGCTATGCTGGTCGACTTCTATATTGTGCGAGGCTCGCATTAGTAACCGTCTACAGCACTCTTTCTCCTGGAAACAAAAGACACGAGTCAGCCTTTTAGAGTTAGCATTACAACGAACACCTCTCCACTTGACAATAGAAATAGCTGGTTCATTTTGACAAGTGAACATTTGGAGTCTACTCTCGTAGGGGTATGAGTGCAACAACACTTGATTTCCCGAGTGCTTTGTTTTCATTTCACAGCAATAAACATAGGCTATGTACACAGGCGTAGGAAGGGGGGAGCTGGGGGGGGGGGGCTGCAGCCCCCAACCAAATATTTATGAAAAAATTCGGGAAATATGCTGGGAATGTTTTCGGGCACCTACTGAAAGAAATATAATTCGCAATGGTTAAACTTATATTATTATTACCATTATTATTGTACCGAATTCCCCAATAATTAACCAATATGGAAGGGTAATAACGCAGAAAACGACTGTATGTTATTGGCATGCGATGTAATAACCGATTCATGCCTATATATGATATGCACATTAACATATTGAACATGTTGGGTTTATTTCCGGGCAAGTCGTTACAGTCCCCCCCCCCCCCCCAATCAAACTGGTCTCCTACGCCTATGGCTATGTATACACTTAACATTACGACATGACAGGTGTTATAATCTACATTCATATGTTTAGCGTTGTTATTTCGTCAAGTGTGCAGGTTTACGGTAGTGTTCTTTAAGAGGCACTCTGGGGTAGATAGATTTAATAATCCCAAACCTCCTCCAATTGCTGCTGTTCAGAGCTATTAATGCGGTGGCTTATTGAGCCTTTAGTGGGCGTGAATATTAGAACACGATGGCCATGGACACATACATTTAAAGACCAATTAATGTGTATTTCCTGTATAAAGCTTTCGTTTCCATTGTTATGATAACATTAAGCTATGTTTATTTGACATTTCCCGAATAAAGAAGGGAAAGTAATTTTGGAACCTATAAACATCATTTTCAATTAGTAAAGTTTCATAATTCAGTAAACAGAATTGCCTAAATAACGACCATCATTGACAGGTCACGATGGAGAGATTCTTCGCTTAAGGTTATGTAATTTCAGCCAAGGTGTCTATATATCCTTCATTGTTGCTGGTGCCTATGTGTCCTGCTACAATTACAGCTCAGCTTTCAAGTTCCAGTGAAACACTACACCAGAAAGTGTAATATCTTCAATACCAGCAAAAGGGATCAAGTTCACTTCTTCAAGCAACTTGGCGACAACTGATTTTTACTGGAGTAATGGGAACATTGTATTCTATGACTTTGTGAGAAACGTATACCTTACCTCTTGAAGTTAACTAACCTTGTGAACCATTACCAAAATTGGCACAGTTTAACACACATATTTAACACACACATTTAACACACACATTTAACACAACTCTAATCATTCGCATTAAACAATGGATCCAGCAAATTGTTCACGTTTATTTCAAAATAAGAACCGTTCATATTAATGAGAGAAAACAATCAATCGTGATTTTATGGGTAAAGGTGAAATTACGTTATGAACATTTACACATGCAAACAGATGACGGGAAGCTGAAAGTTTGGGAAACTTTCGGTTTGTTATTCAACTTACATCAGCCGAATCAGTTTCAAACAAGCGAGTGCTGTATATATAGTTAAAAAGAGAATACTGGTATATAATTAGAAACACGCATATAGATAAAAACAAAAAAACAGATCTTAAGCTAATAAAACATGGAGGATTAGCACCAGCAAAAATTTAAAACTTTCGAAAGCAAGAGGGTAAAGAACTGCATTACCACCACAGGATGAAACACAAAGTTAGTAGTACAACAATCAATCAAAAAGTAAAATTGAAATAACAGGGCTGAACGGAGACAATTTTCTCAATTATAAATAAATTTAACATTATATTAATCATGTTTTCGTGAATTAATATGTAATGCTAGCTCACATCTTTCAATCTGTCATGTATTATATCAAATTTTTGGTTTCTTAGACGAACTCTGAAAAGTGTAGATGCAATTCCGACGTACTATGAATAACATTAAGAACAAGTGGCATGCTAGATTATATTAACTTCATGTGTGTATGCTTGTGTGTTCGTTCACATATGCAGTGTAAACCTCTACGTTAAGTTACATAAGCGGAATATTTCCGTCTAAGCATAAAGGTCAAATTTCAATGTACGTCCCAATGATTTATATCAGCAACTTGTTTTTCTCCGTTATTGGTAGCATCATGATACTGACCTACCATAGATAGTTTCAACAATTTCAAAAACAAGTAACTGTCGCTTTGGACATCGCCGAAACTAATTTTATCTTACCGTGTCAAAAATCAAAGTCCAAAATCAAAGTCCAATAGTCCAAAATCAAATTTAATCGTCTTTGGTTGCGTATCAATATCGGACCCCCCAGGGCGAGTTATTTGGACCTAAATATTTAGTAACTATCGATGTAGGTGTTCTCTTTCCCTGAGAAGAGATCTCGATGCTCGTACTATTCATTTGATGAGTCGATGATGAGTCGATGAGTCGTACGTTGCGACGAAATGAATAAACTATATGCCATCTATACTATTCGCTGCGAGTTCTAAAACGATTTTGACATTTCCTCTCGCGATTTCATGAAGTTACCCCGAGGTCTAGGCTATACACTTACCATAATGGTGTCACACTGACAAAAAAAAACCCGATCTAAATTCCTCAAGCATATACAA
Source organism: Apostichopus californicus (assembly GCA_020650975.1). Classification (NCBI taxonomy): domain Eukaryota; kingdom Metazoa; phylum Echinodermata; class Holothuroidea; order Aspidochirotida; family Stichopodidae; genus Apostichopus; species Apostichopus californicus. Next base: position 23,302 of record JAIPMN010012954.1, read on the forward strand.
TTTAATTTGTAAGCAAATTGGTAAAATAGCAATGGCGAGAATGACCTATTAAAAAGAAACGCATTATATCATTGGCGGTTCACAGTAAGCTGTGCACATATCTAAACTTTCGAAATTGCATGCATGTACACACGCGTAGACGATGGAAAGTTCATTTGCTGTCAATAGCCGACAAATAATTAAACATAAATTCACATTAGTTGGTGCTCATGAATGTTTCGCAAACTGATACAGACGAGTGGGAAGGTTTTACCCTCTGCATTGGCCTTACAGTAATTTCATGCACAAAGAATCTTAGTAACGACATTTTGATATAAAATATAACGCTAAAGGTGGGATCTTGATTCATACCAAAGGAACATTGTAATATTGCAAAATCATATAGTACTTAAAAATTAGAATGCGAAAGTACCATTACTAAAGACGAATGCCAAAGTTGGCCATTGTTTACAAAGTACTAGTTTGAATATGCCATTTTATTTCAATAATGAAGGTTTTGCAGCTCATAATTGATCAAGCTGCCACTGGGAGCCAATCTGCTGGACTACACAGTTTGGAGTACAATTCATATTGCCTTAACATTTATGATTCATTGTCAAAAGAGAAGATTAATGTTTTCATGAATTATAAAATATGTATCACAAAGGCGGTTGTGAAGTTTGTAAGACCTATGCATGGTCACATCATTTAATGAACCCTAGGAGTTACACTATAGCAATGTTGCTCCAATTATTTATGGTTGTCATCATAGAGCTAGCTACACGCTGTCATTGTTATTAATTGCTGTTGGTCCGTTAAATTTTTAAAATTCAATATAATAATGACTGACACTTGAATACTACCATTAAGCGCATGCGAATTGATGCACCGTTGCATGTATTCTGGAAGCGATTGGTTTGGTAAAATTATAAATTGATGTAGCCTCCATAACATGCATACATTCATCACTCAAGTGACAGGATGTTTGCGTTTAAACTAACCCGACTCGCACAGAAATGATTCTTAAAACAGTGAATAGAGCTAGCCACTTCCAGACCATGTTACCTAAATATTGTATGTTATATAGGTATTAGAAAAGCCGAATTGGCAACCTTTATGTAAGCTGATCTATAATGTTTAAAAGTACATTGAATACTTCCTCCAGTCATAAACAAAGTTCACAAAAGTACTTGGTTTGGGTATAACGGTGACTGAACTCAAACTACCGTTAGTTTCAAATAAAACACAATAATGACCTTTCTTTCCTTTGCTAATGGTTGCTCTCTCAGCATAACGTCACATTTAAATGTAGATGATTCTAAGCCATGGCGATTCAGGTTTCGTTAAATTTATAGCAGACGTTCTTAATCTTTACTTTATATCTATCATCCTGTAGAGGCTTGTTGAAGGTTCTGTAACTTTATCGATGTATCAATTTGCACAAATGTTTTGAAAGTAAAACTTGCACTGCGAACCTGTCTAATATCTAAAATCCCGATTAATGAACTTCCTCGACGTCTACGACTTGTCTGGGTAAGCTAATACATTCCAAGTCGCGGCAATCACTGTATACAGACTACAAATTGCGATTTTAAGAGGCTTTTTTTTTAATGTAACTGCTTCAGAAGGTTTCAAAGGTAAAAGAAGCTT
>JAIPMN010012968.1:0-31056 GCA_020650975.1 Apostichopus californicus
ATATATATATATATATATATATATATATATATATATATATGTATATATGTGTATATGAAATATTTGTTGTAATGTAATGGATGGTGACCTTTTGGACAATGATTGAACTTTGAAGGCTAGAGGTGCATATATTTTTGTTAGATTTTTTAGGTTAATGACAATAAAAAGTGTAAAAAAGAATGAATAATGGAGCATTCATTTGTATTATTTCAAAAAGTGTTGGTGTTGTGTAATAAGTTAATTTTTGTTTCTGTTTACTAGGGGAGAAATATAATTTCTAACAATTGTAGAAATTATAAAGAAATAAAAAAGTTTAATAAAGAAGTAAAAAATTTGGAAAATGCCCACAAGTAAAAAAAATTGCAAGAAATGTAGAAAATATGTAGAAAATATAAATGTAGAAAAACAAAGTTAGAACAGGTTTTTTGGTCGAGGTCAAGGTTTTGGGTGAAAGGTTTTAGGGCTGTTCTTTTTGTTATTTATATTTCCTTGACTGAAGTAATTTGGTTGTTTTTAAGTTTTAGTTTGCACATATTATTGGAAGGTTTGCACTTAGGAGGTCGGGCAGGTTTTCCAAACTGGTAGACATCACTGCGGCACTCACTTCATACGTACGGTATGTAGGGTTCTCATCACATGTAAGAAGAAAAAGTACCATCTTCTTGCTTCTCTTCATAGCCGATAATTGTTGTTCTTTTTGCAGTCTCTGGCAGTTCTTTTGGCTGAATTTGAAAAAAGAATACCAGGTGATTTATCATTGCTTTTTAATAGGGAATAGTTTCAAGTATTAAATAAGTCAAAATAAAAAAGTCAAAAGTAAAAAAGTCAAAATACTGTTACATAACCAGTGATGTAACATTTCTGAACCAGTAATCCATAGCAGCAAAAACCAATAATTATCATGCATAATTTTTGTCAAGGTTGATTTACAAGAGTGGGAGAAAACAATTAAGTTCTGCACTTTCTTTAAATAGTCTAAAGTATCCCATAAATGCTTTTTCACTCCTGGAGTAAGGATGATTGCATTCATATTTCACTAAATAATGAATCACTTGGTTAAAATAGCCCAATTTGGAAAGGTAAACCTTCCAGTAATACGGAAGTTGCATTTTTTTAATGACAAAACCCAAAGTGTTTAGTGATTTGTTGCTTCCTTGCTATTGAATTACTTTCAGTTCATGGAATGATTATTCATGATCAAGGCTAACAGAAAGAATATACAAATCGGGTTAGTTTGCATTATGAAATGAATTTACTTGTTGCAAAATCACTAACATGTTTCAGTATTGATAAGTGAAGTGAAGTGTCAGGTGTGTTTATGACAGAGTCACTTTCCTTGTTTCATATGGAATAATAATTTTTGTGAAAGACCTAGACAATGCATGTACAAATTGTACCTAAACATGATAACAAAATGGAAGGTAATATATATTGGGGAAAAAACACTTAAAACATTTAAAGAAATGCAAATGACATTTATAATTGCAAAATTTATTTGTGCATTTTGCATTGTTTTATGTGTAATGTATTATTTTGTTTTATGTATTCTTTTGATCATTATAATTGTAGTTTTATGACTATTTGGACATATGGTTTTCAAATTTTGCAACATTGTGCACACTTTTGGTAAGATATGTGAATGTATTATTAACATATGTGGGCTGCCTTAGATGTGGGAGTGTGGGAGGTAAGATCTGATTAGAGTGTGGTAAATGGCTGAAGAAATGTAGTAACAAATTGTTTGAAATGAATTTTACTACTTATCACTCACCATCAATGCAGTTTGTTTTGGTGAAATAACATTATGGAAATAACATTATGATGAACACCATAATAAATTTATAGTAACATAATTAAATATCCAATTTTAATTTGATGGGATATCGAATTATTAACTTACAGAAATCGTTGTTCTTGATGTTGTGGAAAGGCTAGTTTCCCCCTGGAAGTAGTTAGTGATTGCATTCATTATTTCTATGTAGTCTCCTACATCCAATTTCTTTCCTGCCTGGTCTCTCCAATGTGTAACCCTGTAGGTCCCAGTTGCATCTTGCAGAGAATTATTTCTTACTTTAACAGGCGACGCTTTGACTTGGACAGTGCGTACAAGTTCTTGCTGTATTAGAAAAATGTAAAAAAAGGTTTAGCATTTTTACTGAATTTTTTTTTTTGGGGGGGGGGTGGGTGAAAGATAGTAATGTGGAAATTAGAGAAGTTAAAGTGTGTATCACTGTATTATACTATTTTATTTTTTTGTAGAATATAATGTAACAAATGATACAACAAATTTATATACAAATATGATTGGTGGTAATGGAAAGCAGATTTAGAACTTGGGGTTATAGGTCAAGTTAGGATACAGTAGGTGGTTACACCTATTTATTAATGCAAAAATTAGGGGATTTTAATGGCATTGGATTTACTTGAATGTATCTGTTTTCCATTGATAAGAGTGGTATTGATAATATACAATTTGAATTTCCTATTGAAGTTGGTGTGCTTTTTTGTATGAATCAAGGTATCTTTGCAATTGTAATGGTTGGAAAATTGTTGTGGGGAAATTGTTGTACACCAAGCTTGGCATGCTAGGTTTATAACAGGGCAATTCCACGGTAACAGTGTGACAAAAATTACACATTTAGTCAGTTTATTTTGTTTTTTCAAAATAAAATAAAACTGTTAGCAAACTGCTTATCCACTAGAGAGCCTGTGTAATAGAATGTGTAAAAGTAAGTTGGCCTGACGTTTCGATCCTGGCAGGATCTTCTTCAGAGGCTAAATGCCCATTTAGCCTCTGAAGAAGATCCTGCCTGTGAAAAAGGGTTAACAATGAACTTTTAAAACATGCACAATTTGGGGGGTATTTCAATGTTGATTTCTAAATATTAATAAAATATGCTTCGGTAACAGTGTGACATGAGAAATACCTTAGTTTTTCACCCAATACCTATTCTCAAAACCCTCTGAAATTAAAAGTTTGCCACATTTTATCCAACATAGTGTTAACTCTCATGTGAAATAAACAATTTGACTGACAAAACCATTACAACCTGAAATATTATATCATAACTATATCAATGCATGGTAACAGTGTGACGGTAACAGTGTGACAGAAGTTGCAATGCAACGTGTATGACACAAGTGGGCATGCAACATCAAGTTATATGTTCCCTAACAACAAGTGTGAGGTTGTAACAATGATTAAATTGAAAGAAAACCTAAAGTTTACTCAATAAAGAAGGAAGACGTACTATTAATATTAATTTTAAGAAAAAAACAACAAGAACATGTGAACAATTAAAAACAATGAACATAAGCTTGAGCAGCGAATTGTCCTCAATATTGGGTGGGGGGCATGACCAAGTCAATGGGGACATTCTCTGATATTGGGGAGGGGGTATGTCCTCTGGTCACTCTATGATTGCTGCCCATTCCCATGAAGTTTATAACATTTTTGTAGATATGTTTTACCAATGATCAATTAATATTAGCATTTGACAATTTCAAGTCAAAGTAAAGAATTGGAGGGAAATTCATTTAACGTGGATGAGATTTCCTCTCTTTCAAATTGCCTAACGTGTAATTTTTTATGATTCATGACAGATTCTTTTAGTCTAAAGTCTTAAGATGACAGATTCTTTTTAGTCTTTTTTATAGTATGTTTATTTGTTGCCTTTTTTTTAGCTTATGTGATAGACAAAATTGTTTTATATAAGAAATTGCATTACAAATTGTGTGTTATTCTCAAGATTGCATTGTTGTAATGGTAGAAATAACCAAATTATTGAAATAATTCAATACAGTCTAGATATGAAAATAAAAAAGTAAGTAATTTCAAAAGGATTTTTATTTATTGTTGCTCATAAGGGTTATTTGAAAAAAATAATGTTTTAAAATGATGATATTCTAACATATAACTTACTGAAATTATTTGTTCCTCTACACTGACAATTTTCTTTGCTGGGGAGATGTCTATTTTTTGCAGATTCACATTTTCAGCTGGTGGTGGATTAGCAAGTCGCTCTGCCTGGGCTTATAATTCTTCATCTACCGAAATTGATGAAGTTTTAATTACTTTGGTTTGCTTTGTAATAACAATGCACTTGTCAGTTTGGGTTTTTATACCTCGATTAATGATGAGAATAGTGCTTCCCACTATGAAGTTGACTAGTTTTTCTTCGTGGGTACACCAGCGCTTTGGCCGCTGACGAATTGTCAGCAACTCCAAAAACTTCCAGAGTCTGTATTTAAATTGCTCTGAAATTGAGCTTTGGCACAGACTTTCAGTGGTTTGGGATATGTCCCAGTCCCAAAGCTTTCTTTGAGGTTGGCCATCTGAAAATAGAGAAGTGTTGAAAGACAATTAATGAACAAATTTGGGTGTGTTATTTATATAGTACTTGTAATTGTTTAGTAGCAATAAAAGGGTGTTCTATTTGTTGATAATTTACTGTTGAATAGGTTGCTCTGCTCAGTGCCAGTTTACCTCCAAATATTTACCAGTGAAATGAGAAAACTTGTGTAGCAATTTCTTGTGTACATAATATTGGGTAAAAGAGCAAATTCCACTAACTGCATAGTGTTAAATTAAATAAAAGTTTTTGGCACTTAATCGAAATAGCTGTTTTAAATCAGGAAGGTTCTTGTTTATTTATTAGGTTTTCAGTTTATATTGATTTCTTCCATTATATTAAAATGGGAATTTTTTTAGATTGGTAGGTTTCTACAATCCAATATGACTAACCTATGACTTGTCACAAAGGTCGTGACTAAATAATAGAGATACAGAAGCGATGTAATATGTTTCTCAGATATATTGTCAGGTCTCCAAGCTCAGGCAACTACTGAACATTACTTAAAATTCTTCATACAGTACTTAACATAATACTAAACATTCACCTTAAATACTTGAAACCTTTGTTGACCTCCCTCAGAGATTCGCCCAAAAAAGCTATGGTGCACGATCCTTAGCCTATATTGCACCTGATCTATGGAATGCACTCCCCAGTGACATCAGGGCAGCTCCATCATTAAATGTTTTAAAGGCAATCCTTAAAACTCACCTTTTTCGAAAGTATTATTCTTTTTAAACCTTCAGTCATATTGTTTGTGTAACCATCTTGCCATCTTTTGATTGTTGTATATTAAGATATATTTTCTATTTATATTTTGATAGTCTTATTGTTACTAATTTTCGGCTGTAATAGTTTAGTATTTTAGTTTATTGTATGCTGTTATATTTTATTGCTTTTGTCTTTAATTTCTTAATTTTATTGTTTTTAATCATTATTGTTCAGTTATTTATTTCTGTAATTCTTAGGATGCAATATTTTAAGCTGTAATATTTTTAAGCTGTAATATTGTTTAAGTTGTATTATTTTATGCGATTCTGTGAAGTGCTTTGAGATCATTCTTTTGTTGTAAAGCGCTATATTAGAATAAATTATTTATTATTATTATTTATTTATTTATTTATGTATAAGCACCAGCATACCTCTTTTATCCTCAATTTAAAACAACAAGAACATAAAAAAACCACTCCAACTGGTCCCAATTACAAACAGAAATACCTGTATAAATCTAACCATTTCACAAGATACAAGTAATTTCAGAAGCACTTCATATCTGGCATGTAAAATATACTACGTAACCAACGCCAGTAGTACTTTTTTCCGTGTGCGCCCAACATATATGTACATATACACCAAATGGACACTGGAAAGGACTAATTACGTAACACAAATCACGAGGGTTCAACAAGTCAATCACGTAAGGACGTTGTTCAGACGTGGACGAATAAATAAGTAGCTGAAGCTGAACAATTTGAAGTATGGCCAAACAAAGTTACACCAAATATTCTGTAATAGATAATACCACTGAAACTCATAAAATACATTTCACTACAAGTGATACAATAACAATTTTAAGGAACCAAACATAGGTTTTTCGGTAATATATACATATAGTTTCAGGTTAAAGAATGACAACATATTATCATGGAAATCAACTTTACTCTGTGTCCAAATCTTTCACACTTGCCACCAGATAATAACTATAGTAGGGAATGTTTGGGATCTGGATTCTCAGCCACTTATGATAATACATAACCGCCTATGTACTCACCAAACCAACAAGACCATTACAGCAGTGGATCCTGTACCTGAGATGACAGTGGCCTACAGTAGTAAGTGTGATGAAACAGGACCTATACCAAACAAATATGCAGACAAATAATAATAATACCAATCCACCTACAATTGGCAGCAAAGAACCTTGGCAGACCAGACATTACTGACATAATAGTCATACTGGTTACACATGATAGTATAATATGAAACAATGTACAGTGCATGTTCTTCTGCAGAGTTAACTTCCATAACAAATTATGCAACAGAATAAATCAAACTGGAAACAACATTAATAATCAGTAATTAAATCCTCAACTCCATTATAACTCTTTACATTGGAAGAGTATGCAGGTAAATTCTTCATATTAATACAATCATTTGTTCCTATTTTAGAGGACCTGAGAACTTCCTCCTTGTAATAGAAACTCCAACCATATAACCCAGCAAATTACACATAGTTTTCCTGAGTGTGTGAGCAACCAGTTTCACTACCCGTGCTGCTGCAGCTCCGTATATGTACCAGAGCATGTGTGTCAGTTCAGTTGCGGGCTTAAAGGGTGTGAAGACTCGCGCACAAAGACCATCTGATGCCGGTAATCTGATCTAGTTTCGAATGAGGTGTAACAGAAGTGTTAGACACCACCATCGATCCCAGAGAATACACACACAGCTTGCTACTGTACCGTCGTCGGTAATTAGACACATGTGTACAGTCAATACATACAGCTACGGTCAATACCCACAACACAGTGTACATAGCAGCGATGGACATCTCAGGTCAAGATAAAAGATAACAAGGTATCACGTTTCATTACTGTCTGCATTTTGTAGCGACAAGAAGAAAACTTCACTTGCAAGCAACGGAAAGTTAACTTTTTCAGAGCGTGGCACGTGGTTTGGGGCGAGTCTTCAATGCCTTTAAACTATTCAGTATTGGCCCCAAATTATAGCATGCTATAATTGTTAGAAGTTTTTAAAAAGTTCTTTGTTCTCACAAAGTGTACATGATCACATCAGACTGATTGCCTCGGTGAGGTAAATTTCTCTCAGGGTGGTTAGAAAAACATTTTAAATATTATTAAAAAAATCTGGCATATTTGGGGCCAAAACAGCATAAATTTAATATGTACCAATCCAGCAGACCATTTCTAAACGAATTGTTTAGAATAATTTGCCAAATATCGTTTTAAATACTCAGCAACATGAGATCCACAACAATCAATACAGGCCTGCTCATGGACAGGGTGATAATACCATCTTTGTGCCATATTCTTTTTTTCTTTTTTGCAGTTAGTAAGCCAAGTTAAATACTATGTTTGACCATGGCAGCCATCTTAGAAAGAATTTGAATTAGGTCTGTGCGGGGATATCTGAGGATACAAATTTCAACTAATAGCCTTATCTGAAAGGCCTTTCATAATAAGTAACACAGACAGGCCATTTCTTAGAATATGTGTAGTCTTGGTCAAGACGTTTGTAATATTCTTTTCTTGTGTGCGTACAATACATGCATCAGAGTCCATCTATGCCCATCACGAAAGTCGTCCACTGAAGCTTTCATGCCCGAAGATCTGTCCGTTATCAATCAAAAGCGTTGCTCGGGACGTTCTCTGGACAGTACAGTAAATATAGTTATGGGGAAATAGATGTGCGAAGGAAGGTGCACTAGGCTACAGGTTAGGGTCTTAACAAGACATATCGTACATGATGTAAAGTAAGCAGAATTCAATGAATTGTACAAACTTTCTAGAACTTTACGAAGCAACAGGTCCTTGAAGGCTAATTTCTCCCCTAGTTGTCCTGTCCAGTTGACACGTATGGCGACATCATTTAAGATTAATTCTCGCAGTATCTAGCTCTTTACTGCAACAGACAAGAGCTGCCCACCCCATTGATGACAAGATCAAAATCTGGAAGAAAACAGTTGTGAATTTATGATCTTTTGAGTTTTCATGGAAGCCAGCATTTTAAACCTGATATGTCATAGAGAAATCTAGGCTGAAGACTCCGATGAATTTTAATTAAATTCTCGTATGCTGTTTTTGCGATAGCGACAGTTGAACTTAGCACGTCTCATACTAAAAAGAATCCAAACAGAAATGTATGATGACATTAACTCACATTGACAATTGAATGCTCTGTTTCTCACTGACTACTTGCATGCAATTTTCTACTCCAGGCAATTGGTAAATAATTGACTTCATACATCCCTTCATGAAAACAATCAATTGCCCTGTCTAACTCTCTAGAGGTCAATCAAAAGAACAGTACTGAAAAAAAAAATATTCTACAATGTTTTTTTTCTACAATGTTTTTCTTTTTCTATTTACGTTTACTAACATAGCAGATAACAGCTCTGCACTAACTTTGGTCTAAAGTTTCTTCAAGTATTAGCTATTTTACAGTACTGTAGTCTGTAGCTGAAGTGTAAAGTACCCAACAACCATGCAGTACTGGTCAGTTCTACTTTCATAAAGTACATTCTACCTATGTGCTTATAGTGTATGTCATTTTATTTTTCTTACATAGGACAAAGTATAAGCATTTACCAAACGTTTCTCGACATTTACGTCAGTCCGGGCACGTTCATCCAGAGCTGTGAGAAGAGGAACAGATGCAAGTGGCTAGTGAATGTCATCTGGCAGCTCTTCCAAATCCAAGTGGGAGATCTTAAGGGAGACGGTGTATAAGATGGGAATTTGTGATTGCCTGTCTCTTCAGATCCCTTATTTTAGCTTTGATTTCAGCCAAAATCAAAAGGATTTTCCTCTCAGTTGATGTATAGTGACAAAATCAAAGAAAAGTCTCTTTAATAGCAACATCAGATGTTAAAAGTAGTCACTTTGACAAGTAGAAGTACATGATACCAATCGGCGGGCGAGACAGCCGGGCTTAGACTCATTTATCTCTATACGGGAGATCTATACAGGGGATTTGCCCACACCAAGGGATCAAAGGGAAGGGGTGCCCTTTATATATGGCTATGGTTAAATGCCATCGTTTCCATGTTTCTAGTTTAAACACCAGATTTCCATATTGTATTGCATGGTATTTTAAATGAACTGGCACTAAAAAAATAAAAATGGACGTGTCCAGGCTTTATTCTTATTCGTGAGTGTATTTTGATTGCGGTCCATTGACAGAGGGTTGCGTGATAATAATGATAGAATCAGGGATAATTTTACATTAAAGGTAGTCTGTATTTTGCCCCAAATTATAGCATGCTAATAGCTAGCAGTTTTCAAAAAGAGTACTTTCCTTGAGGTGTTTATTTCCAAATTGTTCTCAGACATTCTAAATGCATCACACACGATGAATGAATACATGTCCCAGTGAGGTAAATTTCCTCCAAGGTGGTAATAAATATAGTTTAGTAATTTTGACCAAAGGACCATATTTGATTATCTGGCATATTTTGGGCCCATACAGCTTACCTTTAAGTGACATAGCACAGTCGAATTGATGATCACAATGGTGTTTCAATTGAACAGCGTGCATGTACATTATAGAAACAGAAAAAAACATGCTGATAGACAACAAAAATCGTCAGTCCCTCTTTGGAATGTTTTTATTATCCTTGTGAAAAGATTTTTGCCAAGGTTCAATCAATTGGACGATGTCAAATAGCGCCGCAAAGACTTTACATGTGTTTGGGGGCATGGGATTTAGTCCTCCAAACTTTATTCTTAAAGAAGATGGCTCCCCCAAATCCTAAGGTCATTCTGGGTTATGCCCCACAAAGAATTGAGTGGCCTCCAAATGTTAACTATGATACTTGTAATAGCTTGGCCAGAGCACTTAATAGTACAGCAGTAGAGTGTGTGCTATTGCATCAATTTCCAGAGTTCTCCCTCTTGTATACTTGATTATGGAATGCAAAGCTTATAAGTTTTGATTTTAAAACCTTGCGATCTGTGAAGAAGAAGAAAACTATTTGCAGGGTAAAGAGATTGCAAAGTATCACTGTAGGTGTGACTATGATTTGAAGGAGTAACATGTAATCCATCAGTTGAAGCGGATCTGTTATTAGGAATATGTTATAGAACTTGTTCAGCTGACGGCAAATTTAAATTGCTCATTGATTATTGACAAAAGTTCCAGCTTACATTATGAACAGGCCACTCAAAACGGATTTCTGTAAGCAATATTGGCATGCCGCCTCCGGCCCCCTGGCGATATATCGCTTATTTGCCACCAGTGTGTAAACCACTCCTTTACCGAGGGAGGCTGTGAAAGGGAGGCATAGCTCCCAACTTTTGAGAAGGCAAATGCAGGTCCATGCCACAAATCGCCGTCCTGTGGGAGGGGTATAAGGGGAGGGGGTGTCCCCCTCCCCTTCTTTTTGGAATCCTGGTGATGCCTACATGTAAAATGGTGGCACTTAGAAAGGCTTTTGTCACCCAAAATTTTCTGAGAAATATGCATTTTTTTTTGTGTAACATCAATAAATTGAGTAGTAGGTGATAATTCATTTTTCCCGTGACATGAAAATGTTCGCTGCTCGCCCCAATGAAAAGAAATATAGGCTAATTTGAGGTTCAAATGATGCTGTAAAAGGAGTTTTTATACTCTATTATGCTAAATGCTAAAGAAATGATGGTTGCTAAGTCAAAATTTGATGCAATTTTTTTTATGTATACTTGACAATTACAATGCAGGTTTTTCGGACGCTTGCGCAGGTCAGCGGGTTTGGGTGTTGTCCAACCCGCGAAATGCGGGTCAGTTGGGAGCTCTGGGGAGGTGGAGAGCCGTCGGTGGCAAACCTTGTGTAAGCCGACGTCGAGCCCCCGGCGGGAATGAAGCGGTTTTCCACTGCCGATATCACACCAGTGGCCCAAAGTTGGCTTGCTGGCTGGAAACATGGTGGCCATTCATTGAACATCAACCCATTTAACTTGTCTCATGATTCTCCTAACACACCAAACAATATATTATTATACATAGAATCATAGTTAACACTCATCACCGACTAATTTTAGTAACCGACAATTAATACGTGACAGAATTATGAAGTTATGAATCAATTTACCCAAGTACAGTTAATGCTAAAATTCGTGGATTAGGTCCCCTTACACGAATCCAGCACAGATTGTTATACGCAACGGTAACAATGATATTCATGTCGAGTTTTGGAAATCATATGCTATAGTTAATTCTTACTGTACCATTGTCTAGTTATAACTCATAGAAACTCATCATTTACACTTACCAATCATATAATTTAAAAAAAAATACTCGTTATCACTCGAAACGTAATATTTACCATCAAATTATGGGCAGGTTTCTCAACTATTCAGCATGTTTGGTCGGACAACCACGCTAACACGCGTTGGCTCAACGAGTTTAATAAATTCTGTACCAACCTGAAGCTATCCCAGGATTATCTGAATCCTGGGATGAATCCTGTGATAGCTTCAGGTTGGTCACCGAACATGGTTTGATTTCACATGGTAATCTGAGAAGGTTGACCCACAGGGTTCCCAAACGTTGGTGGTCACACAATAATTTGAAGAAAATTACTGTGGCTAACATTGCGATATGCCTATATTTCAGAACAAAATATCAGGTAGCCAGGTTACATGGTAGGCTTTTATTATGTTCAATGTGTCTTCGAGCTTTGCGGCATGATACTGTTGATAAGCCTAGGGTAGGCCTAGTTACACTTGCACTTGACATTACCACACAGCAATCGTGTCTAGACCAAGACTGAATGATGTAGGCTAGTATCAATTATGGCTACATGTGTCAGTGTGTGAGTGCTGATCTTTAGCATGAGCCTAGGCTAGCTTAGATCTACAGTAGGCCCTAACGTTAGGCTGTATACTATTGCATTTTTGTGTGCTCAAGTTTTAAATGGAGGGTAAACCCCCACACTGACATGGATCCGAACCTGAGGGAATACTTGGCCTTGAAGAGCAGTATATTTCCCCCCCGGATTGACCAACATCTGACGTGTCTTTTTTTATGTTTAGTTGTTCCTTCTGTATGCTGTTAAGTTTGTTTCTTTAAATTGTACTATAATGTGTTTCAGGGTGATTACACCTACCAGCTTTTTGCAAGCTGTGTGTATGCATCCAATCACTATTCAATCTCTTCGTGTCATTGTCTTGTTGTATATTGTTTGCATTCTAACAAAGATGAAAAAGTCTGAAATAAGTTTTATGAAACGGAACTATAAAAGCATCACAAGACTGAAAATGTTTCCCCTGACTGAGGATGGAGATGGGGACCATGCTCAGGGCCCTTTGCCCTTGGTGCACACCACTGGTATTCTTACTGCTCAATCTGCAGATGGTCGACTCAATTTCATTGAATAAGAAAAGAAAGACAAATTCATGATGTATGAGAAACAATGTAACCTAAGTACTAAGCCCACTGAATATTTCTCACCTTGTTTACAGCAGAAAAACTAATCTAGTATGGCAACTCAACAAAGAAAAGCAAAAGTGGATATAAAATCAGAGGTAACATCAGAAGTACCACGAATGACAAGGAGTAGGAAGAAGAGGCAACTGACAGAACAAGACGCAGACCACCAGACGCCCAAAATAGCGATAAGTGTCAAAAAGGAATCTTCACCAGAGGAGAAACTTTCTCCTCCTAGTAAGCCAAAGTATAAAAGAGTTTCTAAGAAAAGCTCTGGTTTGACTGAGCAAAGAACTGGTAAGACAGCCGGGCAGTCGGAGGCTAAGTCCAGAGATCAAAAGGTCAAGATTAAGGAAAGCGTTAATACTGTCACCGCTGCTGATAAAAAATCCAAATCAAAGAAGGTGAAACAAGAGGAAACAGCAGGTTGTCAGGGAACCAGTGACGAAATGGCTGGCTTCGTTGTGAAAGGTGGAAAGTTTGTCGGAGCTCATACCAGTGCCGCAGGTAGGGTTATGCTTCAGAATTTCAAATGAAGGATTCTATTTCGTTGATGATGAAGCCGTTGTGAAGTAACATGTACCAAGATACATATTAGAGGTGATATTGAATTAATCTGCTAAAGGGTACCAAGATTAAACAATCCTAAAGTATAGTTTCATCCTGGAATATGAGTTTTAGGCTGCAGTATCACGGTACTTGGCAGAAAACTGCTATAACTTTGTCATTCGGAGTAAGGTAAGTAATATATAAAATATAAAGTGTATAATTTGAAACCTTTCATTTTTCTTTTGATATGGTAGTCATGAAATCTCTAGATAACCCCAACCAATGCTGTACATATACAGTATGGTAGTGACTAATATATAGTTTGATTTCCTTAGTAGTTTTGCATCCACTAGTGCAGATTTTGAAATTTTACCAGGTTGACAGCATAGTGTAAAACCTATAGTGTACTTAATCATTTGTCATTTTTCATCGGTTTTATATTGGTAGAAATTACTTTCATTGTGAAAGTCTAGTTTGGAAATAGTTACCCTTCGACTATTTAGGAGACATTCAGTTGAGCTTTGTAATGTATAATATATTCTAGGCCTATATACAGAGCACAAAAGTGTATCAAACCGTGTCTGCTGTAACATTGGGATTTTAGTTAACCATATACCACCAATTCTTCTCTACATCATTTTAAAAGGAGGTCTGTGGAATGCTGTCAGCGGTGCATTAGAGATCAAAGGAAGGGCCTTTGCCCTTTTCTTGAAATCTCAGAGACAGTGGAAAGCAAAACCCTTGGAAGAGGATGTCGTCGATAAATTTCAGAGTGCTCTGGAAACCTCAGGATATCACCCGGATTTCATTTTACCACATGGCTCATATCTACTAAACTGTGGCAGTCCAAACCCAGAGACTTTGGAGAAAAGTCGAGCATGTTTACTCGATGAAGTTCAAAGATGCCAAAGACTCGGTCTGAATCGATACAACTTCCATCCAGGTAGAGTAATATTTTTACTGGATTAAATTGAGCCTTGGATCCTGGTTTTTCCCGAATCTTATATTCAGTTACAGGGCAAATTTGTAAAGGAATTTCTTTCTGGCTGTCCCTGGGACAATCAAGCCTTTGATACATTTTGGCTGACGGAAAAGGAAAAGGAAAAAAAAGTAGCCAAATAGCCATTACCGAGATTTACATGCTGGAAGAGCTGTGAAGGTTTGGTGAATAGAACACCATAGATTGGGGATAATGTGTACCAATTCATCATTTATCTATTTGGCAGTATTTTAGTTACAGTACAATCTGATTGGTGTAAACAACTATTCATCTGCCGGACGACCTTCAAAGCTGATTTTGGTTGTCCAAACAGAAATTTGGTAGTCTTGGATAACCATTAAAACTTTGCTCTGAATATGTTATATGTTTGTACACATGATCATTGACATATGAATGAATAATACGTTATGAAAGTTCTTTGTACATTCATAGTTACAATACGAAATGGCAGAACCCCACAGTATACACATAATGAATGGTTATGAGTGCAATAGTGCAAATATTTCATGAGTTGAAAGATGGAATGTTCCATTCAACGAGGCGCAGCCGAGTTGAATGGAACAAATTAAATCTTTCAAAGAATGAAATATTTGCACTATTGCACGAATGGAAACCATTCATTATTTGTTTTATACAACACCTTCAAAATTGGATATTTGTATTATAGATGGGTAAAATGCACTCATGCAACAGATTGTTTTGAACAGACAGGTTTCTCTGTTCTCCTTACCATTGAAAAAAGTGCTATCAAAAAAGTATAACTATTTCATAGAGTGGAATAGAGCGGATTTTGCATGCAATCGACGAGCAATTGACCAATCAAATGGCCGGAATATAATTAGGTGTTGTATAATACTGTATATCACATATTGCAACATGTACTATTTATGATCTATTAAAATAGGAAACTACCTCATACAGTAGTGTAGGGAACTGGATAATTCGGCTATGGCTAGTCCAGATGAATCTGGACAATACTGTATGTAGTTTGGACCTCTCCTCCATCCAGGTCTTAATATGAAGCTCAATTCCATTGATTTATTTTTCTAAACTTAATGAATCTTAAACTTAATTTTGTAGTAACGTATCTTTGGACAGGTTCTACATGTGGTGAGATGCCCGTGGATGAGTGCTTGGACCTGATAGGAGAGAGCATTAATACAGTCCTCAATGAGACATCTCAAGTTACCATTGGTAAGATACACAAGAGATCCTGTTAATATTCATAAAATGCTGACCTGATTCTCGGTGCAAAGAGTGCTATACATTTTTGCATTATTTTGCATAAATGGTGTATACCACGCAGGTAGTTTTGTGCTGCAGTGAGTTGAATTTATGGTAGTTGAATATTTGGAGAAGCTGGTTGCATTTGCACAATTGCTCCCCAAATACCTACGTATTACAGCTTGTTGCATTTGTAGTATATATTATTATTTATATTTGTAGAATAGACTATTTCGTGCCCTCAAAAAGTATGTTAACTGTTAAAGTATATGTTCACAGTTTATTCTAGTGTTCTGTGCCCTCAACTCTGGCCCAGTTAGGTTTAAGTTTGTTCTCCTGTGGCATAGCTCGGGATGACAACAGTTAAGCTACTCAAAGAAAGGCCTATCAAAGCTAATCGAAGTCTTGAATTCAAGTTATGAACGTATGTTTGTTGAACATACTGTACAGTGAAACAGTTCTTAACAATCTGCTGTACAGATTCACACTGAACTTGTTGCTGAAATGTTTGCACACATGGCTATCACATGTTCAATTTCCACTAACCAGAGAAGTAATTAATGCTTACTACCAATCAAATCGTGTCTGACTCGTACATCTAGAAATCAGTTGAAGGAATTCTGCCAAATATTGCTATAGATCACTCTTCATATTAGATTTTGACCTGAAGTTATCATCAGTGTGGTACTGTGGGTTATAATGTATTGCAATGATTTTCAGGTGAAAAGAAATGTTTCCTATCCTTAAGAAAACATTTTGAACATTGGTCTTAAAGTCAACTTTCATAAAATGCAACCAGCAGTTTTTAACTCTGCACCAATGAACCAGGCAGTTGTGATGAATTTCTGTACTTTTTCTACTGCACAGTTGTTGAAAACATGAGTTGCCAAGGTAACACTGTAGGAGGCAAGTTTGAAGAACTGAAGGGTATCATTGATCGTGTGAAGGACAAATCTAGGATTGGTGTTTGCTTGGATACCTGCCATGCCTTTGCAGCTGGTGAGTGGCAAGATGAACATAAATATTCATATTTATTTATAAATATTCATCTGGAATCTGGAATTTGTTTTGTTACTTCATACTTATTTGTTTGTGTTGAAGGTGTGCAGTTCTGATGTTAAGGAGTTTTCCTGGTCATCTGTTGGGTGACCTTAGCTCGTAATTAGGTTATTCAAAACAGTAAAATTGGTCGTCCGTAAACCTATATGGCAAAGCAAGAACAAAAGCATCATGTGAAGCGCACAGCGCAATACAGGCCGTGCAACTGTATGGTGTGTTTGTTATTCTTGCACTGCATCATATGCCAGATATCGCCTTACTGTAAAATCAAAATGCACTGCAGAAGAACCATCTATGTAATGTGTCAAACATGATGCCAAACCACATTGCACCAGTTGCAAAAATACTGCAGATAGACAAAAGCTTCATCGAATGTGTTTGAAGTTTGGAAGATCAACCTAGTTTATGGTGGAAGATCAGTGATTGGAGTCAGTTGGTATGGATTGTCTCAAACACTTTATTGATTAATGTAATTAACCTAAATAATTCCTTTTACTAAATCATCTAAATTATTATTTTTTCTCCAGGATATGATCTCTCAACTGAAGATGGTTATAAAAAAATGACTGATGAATTTGGCAAACTTGTTGGGTTTCAGTATCTGAAGGGAGTTCATCTGAATGATTCGAAAGGTAGTTGTTTTGTTCATGACAATAATTTAGGGGTTGGCTGGTTAACCCCTAGCTTTAGGGGTTCTTCATACAATTAAAGTTTATGTTATTATCATTACATTGTAAGTATTGCCATTGTCTGTGGAAAACCATCCACAATTCACAAAGAGGGATATATGGAGAGGAATGCCCTTTGTTGTTCTGGAGACTAGCTGGGGGTTTCTATACATTAGGGATCCTCCTACCTGTGACATCTTTCTCCATCACACTATATAACAATAAGTAAACATTGTGCTGGTTTGTAAACTTTCCTTTTATAAGAACAAGACAAATCAAAATATGTTTCTGCTTAGCTAGTGCTACATTATGATATAGCTCAGTATTTTCAAATAAATGTTTCAAATCTTGTTGTTTTTGTGTGCAACATGGTCATCAGATATGTCATGATGTATACCTTGTTGTATCCCTTATTTATCATTATGGAAGGACCTAAGTATACGTATTAGGCATTTCATTTTGGTTCAATTGACAAGCTTAACCAGTTTGCTTTGGCTGTTGTTACCCTGTGCATATAAACAAAGGAAGAAGAATAGAAAGACACTGCCCCCCCCCCCCGATTATAGTGACCTTACTGGACAGTGGCACAAATGCTGAAATGCCCTTTACTCAAGTTGTTGTGCTAAGTTACCTGTAGTAACTCTTTTAGTGTTAAATGGTACATTCTTTAAACCACAGAGTATTATTAGCTCTAACTCTATTTATATATCTGTAAAGGTCTGAATTTCATTAACCTAACAGTCTGATCGTTTATTAATCAGGGAAAGTCGGATGTCATTTGGATCGTCATGAGAACATTGGCAAAGGTTTCATTGGTTTGGATGGCTTCCGTAGATTGATGAACGACAAGAGATTTGACGGCATTCCGATGATCCTTGAAACTCCACCTGGGTAAGTTGTCATAAAGTCATCTTGTAGATGCGCGGTCCGTAAACTCTTAGGTCCATAACCCGGGATCTCCGGTGTGGACCCAGCCACGGCCCACTAGACCTGCACCGCTCAGAATCCTTGTCAAAATGCATGATGGTTAGCTTGGGCTATGGACTTGATGTAAAAAAAAGAACAACGCAATCTTTTTGCTTTTGGTTGTGGATGGTCGTTATAGATGCCCAAGGTATCACATCACAGCTGCATATAGACTGTACAAAAGATGTGAAGTTAATTGTGCCTATCAGGGCCCCTTATGTGATATTGACAACATTGACCCTGACGACAAACATGTTCTTTTCTGCAAAATGGCTAGGTAGTGTATGAAATTGAAATAAGACATGGTTCTTCACCCTGTTTTACAGAAGGTGGGGATCCTTACAGTTTACGGTTAGGGTGTAATATGCCACTTGTCTACTTTGTTATCAGCTTGCTGCTCATTTTCTCTCTTTACATTATTAATGAGTTTTGTCCGTGTTTCCTTCATTTACTAACAGACTAACAGATGCAGAGGAGATTGAACTTCTCTATGATATGGTTGATTGATCATCTCACCATTAATTAATAGTAAGCAAATCCACTTTATTAGTCTTCGCAGCGATATGCTTGCCACCCAGTTATGAAGTGCGCATCTTATTTTCACAGTTTCACATAAATTAGAGGGTATTTCAAATGGGAATACATTATCCAGGAACAGTAAAATGCATTCCCTTCATTTATCCTTCATAAGGGGATAGTATTTTATATGGTTATTTATGAGCAAATGTGATGTGGATAATTGGATGTATAGGAGTTCCTATGAATATTCATGAGCTTAAAATTCTTTGCGACTTACTTAATTATCACAGTAAGGCAATAATTGTAAGGATATATCCTATAGAAGGTGGTGCACTTCCTATTGCATATATAGAGAGAGAGCGTGGTGGTCAATTGGCTAAGGCGTCGGACTCGTGATCCAAGGATTGCTGGTTTGATTCCTGCCTAGTTCATTACGTTGTGTCCTTGGGCAAGATGCTTTATCTCACTTGCCTCTCTCCATCCAGGGGTTAAATCCGTACCTGTGAGGTAACTTGTCATTGGGCACAGTATATAACTGCTGCCAACTGGAGGGATTGTCTCTGGGACAGGTTATCATTGACCAGGGGTAATGTAACGTCTGTAAAGCGCTTTGAGACCTATACCTGGTATAAAGCGCTATATAAAAAGCAAATATTATTATATACTTTGCAAGGAAAGAACATTGCCTATGGATATTTTATAGCGAGGGTGTAGGTAATGAGGTGTTGTTGGCTTTTGCATTAACGTTATTTTCTTACCCCCCGGCCCCTGCTCTTTATTTTTTCTCTGTTTCTTTTGGTTTTTCTGTAGAGGGGACTATGGGAAGGAGATCAAGCTACTCTACTCACTTGTGAACTGAGATGAATGACTTCTTGAGAACATCAGATTGTCGGAGTTGATCACTCGTAGTCTCAGACCATTCAGAAAATGCCTAGAATTCTCACGGTATCATAATTCCTTCAGTCCGTCCACATTGATTACATCAGATTCCAGTTTGCAGTTAACCATTAAGCAGGACAAACTAAGAGTTTTCTGAGATGAACTGTTTTTGTAGGAACTGTAATAGAAAGTGTCCTCTTAGTACCTTTTCTTATAGAAAGCTGTTTTGCAATCAGGAAAAGTATGTTTGATGCAAAATTTACTGTTTGAAATCTTTTACAGATGCCTCAATACCTGCCCCAGATAGATCAATCTATATTGCTTAAGATATAGTTGAAGTTTGAGTGTGGCCATAAACACAATTGATACAGCATGGTGCTTCTTTGGCTCGTAACTTAACAAGAAAATTGTCAAAAAATATTGAGAGAGGAAGATTATGTTGGGTACGGTGGAATTTAATTCATTGACTTCACACTATTGTTATCATACAACTTGTGTCTGGGGATGCAAAAATCTAAAAAATGTATGTGTCCGATCAGAAAAAAAATGCTCCTCTGCGTTCTGCCATGAAGAGGAACATTTAAAAATTCCTCTAGAGGTATGCACATAATATTTAGTTACAATGTGACTCCTGACGGCACATTGGCATGTGCACAACAGAAGTGTGTAGCGATAGGCCTATAATGTGCACGAACAGAATCAAGTAAAGTAACCTATAACAATTACAACTACAAAATGACAGTAAACTTGTGAAGTGGGAATTATCACCAGAGAATAGTTATGATATATGCAGTCCTAGAAAGCATGCATTACTTTATGGTACGATTCCCTTATATAGCATCTGTGGGAAAAAAATTGAGCTCCTTTTCTCCTTCCATGGCTTCATAATCTCTTCTGCTAGCTGGGCCTTGTTGTACCATATCCATAGCTTCCTTCAAATTTTTTTTTTCGATTAGTTTAAGGTCTGGAATGTTTGAGGGTTTGTTGCATCATGTGATACCTTTCTACTGTGGTTTCAAGTATGATGTATCCTTTTGCTCCTTGTGATGTGGCAAAGTGATTTAGCAAGTACGATAGTTCCTCGTTACTTTAGTCAATAAGATCTTTCCCATAAGGCCTGTTGTCAGGATCAAGAACTGACGCATCACATAACAGAGGAGTAGCTGTTAAAATCAGAATGTAAATATCAGTAAATGTAAATATCAGTGTGTAAATACCAAAAAAACAAAAATGTAAATATCAGTAAATATCAGCTGTAAATATCAGTCTTTAGGTTTGGTAGTCTCTCACCTTTCCAATAGCATCTGAATTGTCACCAAGCGTTCTGTGCCATCTTGAGTCAGCTGGCAGGAGTTACGATTGTAACCCCCATGTGCCCCCTTGTACTTGCACTTGTTGCTACCTTTATCCAATGTTAATTCTCTGCTGTTGCAGTTGAGAGATATACCCCACCTTGTTTGTTTGAATTTTGCATATTATGTATGGTATGTTGGACTGCCTCCATGGCGCTCGGTAGGGAGATGTTGGTCTCTTCCAAGGGCGTAGGAACCGGGGGGGCTGGGGGGCGCCAGCCCCCCCAGTGAAAAATATGGTGGGGCGGAAGTATCATTCCGCCCCCCGCTCCACAAGTCAGAAAACCCCTTTTTCATTTCCAAATGAGAAAAAACTCTCATTTGGAGCACCAAATTGCATCTAAGGCCAAAATTATTTACAGAATGGAGTGGCCGGGTGTTGAAGTGTGCTATATTGCACCAAATTGCATCTGAGGCCACCCGGAAATGCAAAAAAAATCCCCTTAGACCCCTCCCCCAGGCCGGCCATCAGTCTTCAGCCCCCCCCCACTCAAAAGTACCTTCCTACGCCACTGGTCTCTTCAATTGTGTGTGCTACAACACTTGCTGGGTCCTTGCATCTCCTGCAATTTTGAAATCTCTTCTTCTAACTGGGCCTAATTTTTTCAATTGTACATCTTCCATTCCTTCCTTAGAAAATGCTTTAGCTCTTACCAAAGTTTTTATATCAGACTGAGGCCCGAGCTGTCTCCCCTGCTGGAAATTTCATGCTTAAATTTTAAGACTGAAATAAGGCTGAAAAGGTTTTGTAAATTTCGTAGGTTTACTCACTTTGATGGCTCTCGTAGACACAGCTACGTTGCTTTTATATCAGTCCCCACACACCGTAAGCACATGGTTCACACAGGGATTCCTTCTCCACAACATGGCTGCAATACGGAATACTATGGAAGGCTGTCGGTGAATAATAACACAGTCCCAAGGGACGCCGTACGCGGCTAAAGTCCATAGGTAAAAGCATAGTTAACAGGTTTTGTCGAAATTGGAACGTTTTCATGCATGCACGCTTACTTTTCATGCTTAAATTTTAAGACTGAAATTAGGCTGAAAAGGTTTTGTCGAAATTGGAACGTTTTCATGCTTATATTTCAGCCTTAAGTTTCATGCTTAATTCTGCCTTGTTTCATGCTTACATTAAGGCTGAAAAGTTTGGTGAATTCATGCTTAATTCATCTTTAATGTTCATGCTTATATCAACCTAATTATGTCATGCTTGAATTCTGGGAAATTTGGTTGAGATATGCTGGCCAGACAATATGGCTGCCAAGTATCTTCCTCCGCATATGCAGTGATAATACAGTACCTTAATGATCAGGTAATTCTTCAAATGAACAAGACAAAAAAGACACAGAAGCAAATTGGTTTTCCTTCTGACCATGTAATCTGCAAAGAAACTTCACAAGTCAATACTCAGAGAGGTAATGAATAGAAGTAAAGAACAGAACGATGATAAAAACAACATGCATCATCTACTCATCAAATGAATTAGCTGAATACTAACTTTGAAATTCAAAACACTGAAAATACTGTGTTAACAAGAAAAAGAAATTTTGATCTCTGTTGACCTAAAAGAAATATGACCTCCATGAAAGTATATTCTCTCAGAAAGTTGAAAATGTTTCAAAATCTTCATCTCCTGGCTTCAGAACACTTCAGATTTACAATTCTGTTGAAGTTGTGCAAGCCAAGGACCGGCGGCTTTCCTTTCTCTCCACACTTTCGAAGAACAAATTCTTTAAGAGAAAAAGATGTGAAAGGTGTTGTTAAATACAACAAAATAACAATTCATGGTTACCAAATAAATCATAAAACAACCTTGGTTTTGCAATAGGTTTCTGCCAAATTGGCAATCCATATTGGGAAACATTAAAACATCTGAGAATGAAAAAGCAAAACCCTTTATTAAGAAGCAGATTATTATGCTGAATTTTGCTTGCAACAAGGATATTTAGCATAACATCTATAGGTTGTCTTTTACCCATCAAGGTTCATATAATGCACTGAGGTGCAATTCTGTGAGGCTTTTCACATGCTTTTCACTACTTTCAGGGCATTGTTTTGATGACTAATGAAGCTAAAATGAATCACCATAATTTAAGGATCATACCTCTTGCGGCCTGTAAACGAACAGGATCCAGAGGTACACTCTTCTCACAAGAGTTTTTGTAAACGGCTTGCCGTTTTCCCTGAGCGCACCCATTCTTCATCTCTTCTGGCGTGAACAGCAAATCTAAAACTCTCCTCAAAACTTTTTTTGGTGTCTTCCCATTGGACTGGAGATGAATGTTAGCAAGTTGCGCTTTTGTAACCATTGCCGCATACCCTTTCACCAACTCTACTTGGTCCTGTAGAAGAAAATGGAAAGCTTTTACTTTATTTGTGACGAAACAAATAAGTTGATGCTTTTGTTAAATACCAGCCTATATATAGCATTTTACCTACCATTGTCACTTATGTACACCCCAAATAAAAAAAAAACTAAAATTTTGATCTTAAGACTAGTTGAAGCCAAACATGTGCTGAAGTAAAAAACTTTAAAGGATATTCCAGATGGGAAAATTATTCTTGAGGAAAAAGGTCTACACATTTTGGCAAAACTTGCAGTCAATTCGTATAAGCCATTTATTAGATTTTGGTTACAAAATTTTCTACCAAATTGAAATCGAAGCAAACTTGATTGTTTGCCCAATGGAGATGGGAATTAAATACCAATGCATACATGTGATGCATTTACATTATGAATTATTCAAATTTTGGCATAGAAATTTTTGGGTGAAGAAAACAAAAAACTTATTCCTCAGTGTGCACCTAGGCTATGATATCACACCTGTATGCTTAAAGTCTATTCTTGGTACAAAATTTGAAAACTTCAAATGTCAATATTCGAGAACAAAGCATTAGATTTGAATGTCAGTTTTACCAGAATGTTCAGATTATAGTACTCTTTGATATAACTTTTGGCTGGACAATCCTTTTCTAATGGCAAAAAATGCCAGCATAATTGGATGACTATATGTGACATACCTCAAAAGTTTCACTACTCTCGCATTCTTGGACAAAACTGTCTTCTTCAACCGATGTCTCTGATGGTGCATTGCCATCCAAAAATGAAACTTCTGGTTCTGAAAAACTTGTCTGTAAGAAAAAGTATGAACAACTTTTATTAAAGTTATAAGCAACCTCAGGCCTAGAGGAAAGATGATGGATGGCTGTGGAGTGTCATTCTTCCCTTTAAATGAGGGACTATTATTCAAAGAGTTCTATCAATTGTTCTGATTCAAGCCCTTGCAGCATATAAAAACAAAAGCAAAAAGAGAAACAAAGCAACACCTCTACTACTTTAAAGATGAACGATAATGACATTTTTACATTACTCTCTGTACAGTGGTTTATATTTGAATTTTCCTTAAACCTGGGACGTTGACTTTCATATTGAAATTGTTTAAAGATCAAAGATCACTTTAAGTTGAAATCTTAAACCCTTGTAAACATATCTCGAAGTACGTCATGACTGAGCTTCATATGTTGAGAAAAGAAATCAGAATTGAAGTGGATGGAGGTAAAAGTTGATTCATTTGAAATCAATAAACTTAATCTAGGAAGAACATTTTTTACAGGATATAACAACAATGCTTGCTGATTAGTACTTTGTGCAGTTTGTGGTTGCTATTAGTATTGGGTCAATCCATGCCAAATCATTAACAGATTTTTTGACCGATTCCACGTCAGCCCTCTCAGATTTGGCTGAAACTGATATGGTGTGTTGCCACATGTCTCAAAGGCAGATATTGGGCAAAAAAATGTTCAAAACATCATATGACATCCCATACACTTTCTGCATTCTTTCAGTAAGTTATGTACAGTATAGCCTGTGTTTTATACTGTACAGTACTTGTGTGTGTTTTCAATGAGCAAGTTTCATGCTTAAGTGTTGTCAAAAAATTTCTAAGTATGAGATGCATTGCATGTTGTTGTATGGTAAATTTGTGTGAAAAATTTTTTAAGTCCAGTTTCTGTCTTAAATCTTGCTTAAAAAAAATGGTATCAAAATTAAGCATGAAATTGGTTGAAATAAGGCAGAATTAAAAATAAGGCTGAAATAAGCCTGAAATAAGACTGAACTACTGTAAGCATGTTTCAAGCATGAAAGGAAGAATTGAGCTTGTTTCATGCTAAAAAAGGGCATTTCAGTCTTAATTCAGTCTTAATTCAGCCTTAAATTTCCAGCAGGGTCGGGTGTCTACCAAAATTTGATGCCTGCCTCTTCCATGCATCGTCTTCAAGACATTCTGGTGTGTTTGTTATCATTACGCAGAAAATATTGGTTATTTCTTTCAACAAGATAGATTCAAAGCATCCCTTAGGTTATTTATGACCAACTAGGTAATATGAACTTTGTAACTTTTGCAAAAAACGGAGTCAGTATTTGTTGCCATTTGCAACAAATTCTCAGTTATAGACATGTCATTAAGCATTATTTCACAAACAGCATGAATATTATCATATTCTTTGGGTTTAGAAGCATACAGTATAGGATCGTTTCAATTTTACTTTGAATTGAATATGAAGATAATAAATTTAATGGTCCACTGGGCTAGTCTAAATCTTAATCACATGGTGTTGAACAGTTTAAGAATAGTTTAACTGCCTAAACTGTTGTTTGAATTGTAACTTGTGTGATGTGATTTGAGAATTTGAGAAGGTTGTCCGAAGGACTACCAGTTTCAAAGATTTTCAAAGATTTGGTAGTCCTGCAATAAACTTGGTAGTCCTTCCAAATTTTGATTGTGGAAATCGCTTACCACATGTTTGTGTAAGCTTTCGATTCGTAATGATGCACATCCCTTTATAAATTCTGTTTTGCATAGGGCTACATCTTCTGTTTTTGCCCTATCCTCGCATATTGTACAAAACATAAGCTTTGACGCATTGTCATAACGAAGCCACGGTTTAAAATCCTTGTGATCCAGCCAGGATTTTTGAAACGATCGTTGCCGCTTCTTTTGGTCGTACTTTTGGCGGACTGTTCTCTTTTCATTGTCCGTCTTAGGCTTTTTCTTAGGTGGTTCAATATTCTTCATAAATTGCCACATGTTCAGATAATATGAGATATCCGAATATACGAAAATATATGCTACACTTTTTTACACTAAAATGTGTAGGTGCGTAATGCAGCATGCATGTGTTAAACACTAACTTTAAAAAGTAAAACAGACGACCGCTATCCAATGTGTACGAGTAGTCTAATATGGCCTACTTTAAAGCCATCGTTGTTTTTACAGTGGAATGTGTTCTGCCATTAAGACAAACCAAAATATTTGCGAATCTGAGGAGGAGAACTCCCACGATGGTTTTGTATTCATTCCTTCTCAATTTCTAATAATTGATCTCCCGAAAATGTGTTCTGCTGCAAACAATACACGAATTACGTTCATGTCATTCAAAATACACTTTCACATAACTGTTTTTGGCGCCATTCAGGTAACTTTCCCACCCTGTGTCGGGTTATACTACGTACACTCACAGCCAATCACAGTTGCAAAATCTTAAGTGTATTGATTAACGTTACTGGACAGTATTTAATGATCAGACCACTTTGTGGAAGGGTTTATATCGTTCAACTGCATTGCATGGTTTATACAACTGTCTCAACCTTCAATTTCCTTTTCCCTAACACGTTACTGAAATGGGAATCCTTCCCCGCATTATTCGCCAAAGCCTTCAGAGCATTGCAACCAAGTAGAACTGGGAACTCTACTCGTCTATCTGTCATAGCAAGTTCTGGAGAGACTATCAGAAATCCAACATGTGCCGATGTTCCATGATATGCGAGGGCGCTCTCACATAACCTTCCACAGGCACCTCTGTTCCTGAAAACCCTACAACTCTGACCTTCATTGACAACCTCCTCATAGGGCCAGTGACGCATTCCAACTTGTTATAGAAGATATCTGCTGGTATCAGGGATGCTTCTGCTCCAGTGTCTAAGATGCATCCAATCTCCTTGTCTGCAATCTCCAGCATTCCTGATGGGCTTGGGGATAACAAATCAAACTCTCCATCCCTACCTTCCGACACACCTACTCTTTCTACAGGCACTTCCAAGGTGGTCTGCGTCCCTTGGTCCTTGTATGTCACTTCCTTCCTACTAGAACTCTCCACTGTAGCGCCCTCAACAACAGAGGAATCTAATTTCCCTGATTTTGCCTGGCAGGCCCTCGACGATTCGGACATTGAGACTGGTAGTGTCTGGTTCCCTGGCAGAAGTAGCAGATGAGTTCGCCACGAGGACGATTCCTCTTCTCGACCAGTTCTTTCACCAGTCTCTACAGGTCTTGCACCTCTGTTGCAACGTTCTTCAGAGATTGCAGCTCTTTCCTGGTTTCGGCCAATTCCTTGACCAGGACATCATAGCTGCTTTCTTTGTGGAGTACAGCATGGTCCACTGAAACCTGGGTGACATCCTCTCCTACCTCCCTGATCCTTACTCTACGCCCAGCAGTCTCTGGATCGTTAAAGAGAGGAAGCGCCTCCTTCCTGACGTCGTCAAATGTTCCCTTTATTGCAAGGTCAATTCGGCGAAGTTCCCGACGAAACCCAAGCTTCTCTTGCACCCCGGCAAAACTGGTCCCTGAGGGCTCGATCCTTAAGCTGCGTGAGAGCCTGGCCATCTTCCTCTGTCTTGGCAGCAGCCACCATCCTAGAATGCATCCTAGTCCGCCAGACTCTCCTTCCTTCTGGTGGGCATTGTGGAACACTGTTCCAAGGGACTGCATACTGTCCTCCAGGCCGAAACACAGTTGCAACGCCTGTACTACCGTACTCATGGACTCTCTGTCCTTCTCTGGGAGACACAGTACTTCTTCTTTAGCAGGACCAACCAAGTGATCGATCAGAGTTTTCGCTTTTTTCCTTGTCGGAGAGAGCTCATATCCGCTGATCGCTTCACGGAACTCATCTAGCCACTCTGCCAAAGTTGGTTCTCCAGATCGCTGAGGGGAGCCTCTAAACTTCAACAATTTGTTAGTTGGGATGCCTTGAAACCCCATCGCATGACGGAAAAACTGGGCCATTGCCTCCATGTTCAGATTTGGATTCTCCTCAGCCATTCTTAAAACAATTATGTAGTGACAGTTACAATTACACTTCTGATCAGTCACAAGGTTAACCACGATTTTCTTCTAGATAGCAATGAAACTATTAATGATTTTTAAATTTATTCCTGTTATGCCGTTTCCTTTTTTCGTGGAACCTGGAAACAGATTTCTCAATGATGGCTTCTGCTGCTTTGGAATGAATAGCGGGTCCGTTCATTGAAATTTGGAGTAGGGCATTTAGCATTTCTGTGTGCCAGCGATTCCAGTTAGTTTGTAACTCAAGGACATTAAAGAGTAGGCAAAGTCCGCTATGGTCTCCTCTTCCTTCTGCACACGTGTGCAGATGTCACGCATCACGTTACTGAGGGTTATTCTCTCTCCGAAGGTTTGTTGCATCCTTTTTACAACTTTCATCCCGATGCTTCAGCTCCTGTCGAGCTGCTCCTTCAATGTGTGCTAGAACAAAGTTAGCTGCACTTTCTCCCGTCAATTTCCTGAAGCGTATTGCAGCCTCTACATCTTCTTTAAAGTTAACAATAGACACTGTTGGAGCACCCGTAAACGCTCTCAACTTCTTCTCTTTTGGCAGGACATAAACAGTACCTTGTTGCCTTTCCCCCAGGGAGGCTGTCCAATTGCTCCTTCAGCTCCTCTAACATCATCATTGCACCCACCGCCCTTTATTTTTCAAAGATTTCAAAAATTTATTCTGACCCCACTCGTACTACCAAATGTGGAGACTCAAACAAATATCAAATAAACAAGCAAAATTTATCTCTATTGTGGTTCCAGAATATCACTGGGTTTAATGGCCATGAGCCCAACTTTATCTTAATATTGAAATTTGAAAAGCGGGAGGTTTCCTCTTATCATGAGTAGCTTTTCTGCTTTGGTTGGGTCGAGTCAGTTGCGCTTCTCGTCGTATAGGTTCCCAGCTTCACTATGAAGCCTTTCACTTGGTACAACTGGAGGAGCACAAAGATATTTCGTAACCAATTTTGCAGGGCGTGGGAATAGGGTCCACTAGAAATATGTTGATCTCTTCTTTGGCACTACCACAACCTGGAATATGTGCTGCCTGTGCACCCTGCTTCCTTAATAAGGCAGTATACTCATCTTCATGCAAATCACAGGCTGCAGACGTTGTCCGTCTCTGGTGTTGGGGCAGTGGGTGTGGACTACTCTACCAGCCAGTCTGTTGCTACCTGCCGGGTGTTTCCTGCTGAAAAAAATTGTTTTGTACCGAGGATCCAAAAACATGCAAACCACTAGCAGTTTGTTGGTTTCCATATCTGAAAACCGCCGATTCAATGAGTCAAGCATGCCTTGAGTTAAGGTTTGACTGCCTCGGTCATCTGTGTGTCTCTCAAGTGACTGGCGTAACATGGACACCAACGGAATGATTATAAAGGTGAATGCTGAGGATGAAGGATGCCTTTCGGGTTATTTCCTTGAAACGTCGTAACGTCACAACTTATGTGCTAGCCAGCTTCCATTGGTTGGCTGCCATGACAGGAATTTCATACAAACTTGAATACTCTACAATAGCATTCTTCTGTTCCAGCAACCTTCCCAACATGTAAAATGAGCTGTTCCAGCGGGTGGCAACATCCTGAACTATATGGTGTTCTGGAATATCATGCTTAGCCTGCAAGCCGGCAAGGCGATGATAAGCCAAAGGGGGAATGGTGGAAATGTCCTGTAATGCCCCGGGAGGTGGCCAGCATGTTATTAACTGAGCACTGGGACGATATGTTATTGAAAGGATAGGGGCGGAGGGAGAGCTGGGAGAGGTGGTAACAAAATGGAAGGGCTCGTCTGCAGTTAAGTCAGAGACTATGTAGACAAAGAGGACCAAGATCTGTTCTTGAGTTTTCTTATCTATTCAACTCGGACTGAGGCATTCGAACCAACGAGTAACGTAAACCAAACTATAACAGCTCCAAATATAGTCAACAATACTACATTTCCTCTATATAATGGTGGAAACTTCTCTCAAAATCTCTTGGCGCTGAGCTAAAACATCTGCAACCTTTGCCAGCAGGCGTGGAGGAGCAGCTTGGCTTGGCCAGAAAGTAGCACCCAACCAAAATAACCCTCGCTGGGCGTATGAATACATACTTAAAACCCAACTTACATAACAAATTCATAGTTTAAATGCATATTTGAAGTAAAGACAGTTAAAGAAGGTAAAGGCCCTGTCACATCTCACTGGATTGCACGAACGGACAATAGTACGCGCGAAAAACAGTCATCCGGTTATATCCGTTGGGAAAAGTTGTTGCGCGTGCATCTGGGGGTTGCAACGTACCGGACGTTTAACGTTGAAAACGGATTACAAACGTACAAGGGACGGACAGCAACGGACGAACAACGGATGAACAACGGAAGAACAACAAACAAACTATCAAACACCAACGGATAGAAACGAAAGTACAACGGACAATTAACGGATAAAGAACATACAAAACGTACGAGTACCGGAAAAGTAACGGACATCTTTTACCTCTCGAACGAGGACGGAGATGTGGGGTACATGCCAACCCAACCGTATATTGCTGTACTGGGACCCAGATGCAGGGACGTCGCTAGAGGGGGGGTGTGGGGGGTGTGTCACCCCCCAAACTTGGTAAAACTGAAGATAGTTGGAAAATTGGAGTGCGACAGTCGGAATTTCCGACTGTCACGCTCTAGTTTATCTAGACCTATTCATATATTCCATGAATGTGAATGACCGAAAAATTGAAAAATTTCGGTCAAAATTGACCTTTAATCAGTCATATTTACCACGTTTTCCATGCCAATTCGAGAAATTGTATCTCGCGATTCTTATACTCCACCATACAAAACTTCGTATGATTTTGATTACTCAAAAAAAATGCCTAATAGAACTACCGTCATAGGCGTAGGAGCCCAATTTGATTGGGGGGCGGGGGGCTGTAATGACTTGCTCGAAAAATATAACCAAAATTTTTAGGCATGCATCGGTTTTTACATCGCATGCTTATAATATACAATCAATTTCCGAGTTTTTACCCTTCCGTATTGGTTATAATTATTGGGGAAGTTGTTACAATATTAATGGATAATGGTAATAATAATATAAGTTTAACCATTGAAAATTACATTGCAAATTATCTTTCTTTCAGTAGGTGCCCGAAAAGTTATCAGCATATTGACCGAATATTTACAAAAATATTTGGTTAGTGGTGGGGGGGGGGGGCTAATAAGTTTGTGAAGTGAGTGCCA